>PVIU01022537.1:0-28721 GCA_004026605.1 Ondatra zibethicus
CACACACACACACACACACACACACACACACACACACACACACACACACACATAGAGGGTGAAAGAGATGGTTCCATAGGTAAAGGTGCTTGCCATCTAACCTGAGATCTGAGTTTGATCCCCAGAACACACCTTGTAAAATGAGAAAGCATACTTGTGTAAATTGTCCTGAGTTCCACATTATTGCTGTGACATGCATATGACATCCTACACACATGCACACACATATGCACACACTCACTCAAACTCACACTAAATAAAAAGTAAATAAAACATTTAAAACTGTATCACAAAAGATGTCTTAGATTATAGATTATTATGCCTCTTATAAATAAAATGTTTGCGAAATATGTTTTGATTATTCTGCCTGTCTATTTTAGATATAATTAAGCAATTATTTGAGTCATACAATCCATTGAGTATAATAAAGGCAAATTTACAATAAGGGATTTGGTTCAAAAGCAGAAGGCATCAAAAAGTGCAAACTACCACGCACAGAGAGTGAGAAGGGAGCTAAGAACTGAAATCTCCGAACACCTGTGAGCTAGTCCTGTTTCATTGTTTAGTAGCTGAGTTGGCGTAGGTCACACACACTTCACAGTTCCCATGCAAAGATGGAAGACAGAGGAGTCTGATGCTCCTGTGTGTGTAATAGTGCCATTTGGAACTGTTGATGGGATTCTGCTGTTGAATTATATTACATTTTTAAATGTACAATTTTAAATGTGGTTTTGCATTTTATATGTGGTATTTATTTGTATTGTGTGGAGTGGGAAGTCAGTTAGAACTGAAGATTCCTGTCATCTGGTTGTATAGAAATGATGTTAGTATAAATACAAGTAGAGAATTCAGCTAAATAATATGGTACTTAGGAAATAGAATCCATCAATATTTCATTTATTGAACGCCCCTACTCCCTATCCATTGGTCTGTCTCCACCATAAAATGTTGTTGGAGATCCCTTAGACATCAGAGAAATGCGAATCAAGCTACATTGAGATTCTGTCTCACTCTGGTCAGATAAAAGTCATTATGAAGATAAGCAAAAACAAAACAAACAAACAGCAAGAGAGAGAAAGAATGTTGAGTTGTGTGAATAGGGCAATAGAGGTGATCTAGGAGGAGCTGGAGAAGGGGAAATAATATAATCAAGTATATTGCATAAATATATACTTGATTACTAAATATACTTAATATAATCAAGTATACTGCATAAAAAATAATTAAAAAGAACAAGTTTTAGTGAGCATGTGGGAGGAAGAAACCCTTATGTGCTGCTGGTGAAAATATAAATTAAAACAATAACTAAGGAAATCAAAGTGGCAGTCCCTCCAAAAAAATAAAAATATAGCTATCATATGACCTAGCTACATCGTTGTTAGGTAAATACCCAAAGGAGACTAAATTAGCATTTAAAAGAGAGACCTGGTAACTCATGTTTATTGTAGTACTATTTGCCATTTCTAAGTTATATAGCCAGCCTAGATATCTACAGACAGAAGAAAAGATACAAAAAATTATGTGTGTGTGTGTGTGTGTGTGTGTGTGTGTGTGTGTGTGTACTGGAAATTGAACTTTCAGTCAAAAGAAAGATGAAATTATAAAATTTAATTTGCTGGAAATGGATAGAACTGGAGACCCACATGTTATGTGAACTAAACCATACTCAGGAAAACAAATATTACAAATGTCTCATACACAGAATCTACATCAAAATTAAAAACAAAAGTATCACTTAAAAGAAGAAGGGCGGCCACTTTGGAAGAGGAATGAGACCAGAGTGGGGAATGAGGACAAGAGAGAATAATGAAGTTGTGATGATCTGAATAAAATGGGCCTACAAAATCCCATAGTGCCACCACTATTAGGAGGTGTGGCTTGATTGGAGTAGGTGTGACTTTGTAGGAGGAAATGTTTCACTGGAGGTGGTCTTTGAGATCTTAGATGCTTAGATCACTGCTGCCTACCAATCCAGAAGTGGAACTCTCAGTCCTTTTTAATACCATTTCTTCCTACATGTGACTGTATTTCTGCCATGATGACAATGGATGTCATTCTGAACTGTAAGCCAGCTCCAGTTAAATACTTCTCTATAAGATTCACCAGAGTCATAGTGTCTCTTCATAGCAATAGAAACCATAACTAAGACAAGGGTATAAGTAGGAATAGAGTATAAGTTACACACATATGAAGGTGTTTTAGCTACTTTTCTATTACTCTGATAAGACACTACAACCAAGAAAATTTATAAGTTTTATTTGCGGCTCATGGTTTCAGAGAGTTATTCTACAACCATTATGGCTGGATCATGGCAGGCAGTCATGGCACTGGAACAGTAGCTGGGCGTTCACACCTTGAGACACAATTAATTACAATACAGAGAAATCTAATTTGGAATGACACCAGTCTTTTGAAATCTCAAAGCCCACACTCAGTGACATGTTTCATCCAAATAGACCACATCTCTTACTTCTTCCTAAACACTTCCAACAACTGGGAACTAAGTATTCAAATACATAAGTCCATGAGAGTCATTATCATTCAAACTATCACAGGAAGTGTTATATTGAATACAATCATTTCTATAATGTATAAAAGAAATAAGAAAAATGAAGAAAAATCTGTAATCAAAAAGATTAAAATCCACTGAAAATGTTAAGCAGGTTATTTAATAAAAAAGAGTATAGAACCCATAGAGAAGACTATAAAATAAACTGAGGAAAATAAACAGAATATACATATTTTAATAACTCATCATTTTAATACATAATTATTTTAAATATCATGCTTGGAGTTGAGAACATTTTACTTAGCAGTATCTCATCATACATGAAATATTTAATAAATATTCAATTTGTTGTATATGCAATGAAAATATTTATCTTCTTAGCAGTATTAATATTAATATTAAATATATTTCCTATGATTTTCAAGATTTTGGTTTTAGGTAACTACTGGAAGGGAAAACTAAAGAAGAGTGTTGTAAGTTGCTGTTGCAAGCTGTTCACTTGATCTATTGCTGTTTGATACGGCTTTGTCATTCTGTCTCTTCTAAGTTACACACTCTGTATTAGCTTGTACCCCAGATCTTTAAAATAACCTTTAACTCATCAGTTCAGTATATAGTTTTAATTGAATTTGAGAATTTCATACTTGTAGTAGATATTTTCCTGTTTCTGGTTGATACAATTGTCATAGGCTACTATTGAAAATGTTTATCTGTGTTTGAAACACCAGGCTGGCTAAGAATTGAGTGCAATTTTTTCAATGTTTTTCACAAAACTGCCTGAAGGTGGCTTTGTCATGTGTTTCATGGCATATGGTTGGGAAACTGCCGACTGAACATAAGAGAAATTCAACATCAAATCACTAGATAGAAATATTCAGTCACTGGTTTTAGGTCCCTGCAATGAGATTGTTCTAGGACTGATCGACAAGCAGACTCTCAGGACAGCTCTGAGGCCTGGTTCCTCACATGTCTCTCTGATGGCTGGAACACAGTCTCCTTCCCCTCTGTGCCAGTCTAGAAGAGAAGGGAGCCAGGTTTCATCCCTCCTCCTCCTTTCTCGTTTGGACTAGAGGGAAAACTTCTGTTCAGGTCCAGTAGACAATTTGTTCCTGGCAATTAGTCACAGGATAAGCCACTTAGGACATTCACAACTCAGAACAAAATAAATTTAACAAAAACAGCTTAATTAAACTTGTTGCTTTGTCTATATATGTTTTTCTTTAAATGTTGGGTTGTGTTAGCAAAAAAAATAGGAGTTGAGCACAATAGCCACACAATGGGAAAAGTCTTCTTCTGATTCATTTTTTTTCTGCAAATTTGAATCTATATATATTATAGAATTGAAAACGTACATGAAGTAAGAACATAAAAGAACAAATCAGCATTTCTACAAAAATAAAACTTATAAGTCTAAAAATAATTATTAGTAAGATTTGAGTTATTTTTAATAATTTGATGATGTTTGAATTTTTATTATTTTATGTCTATACTTTCATATTATATTTTATTAATTTGTAGCCGAATTGTTTACCATGATATGCCAATCTTTATCATTATTCTTATCCCTTGAATCTAGTGTGAATTAATTTTTGCATGATTTTATAGTATGGTTAAGAATTGATCCTATTTGGTAATTTCTCAAAACAACTAAGACAATGATTTTTTTTAAGTTGTAATATCTGGTATTATTCCTCAGAATTTGTTTTCATTATTCAAAAACCATGTGGATAATTTAAAGTATAGACCATCCACATGAATACTTTTTTTTATTCAACACTACTCATAACATTTTTGATATGCCCATTCATTCTCCATGAAGTTCATTTACAAATTCACAAGTCCAGGAGCTTTAGAATAGGAATACGTTTTAAATTCTCATTATTAAAAATCTTGTGTTTTCTGTTCAAATAATTCTACCAGTTTCTACTATCTGGATCCCATAATGATAGAATTCCACCTAAAACATGTTTCATGAAGAGTAAATTCTCTTCTGAAGACCTGGCCTCATGCACTGTAAGAATAAGTTTCTTTATCAATACAGACAGCACTGTGGGTTGGCTAATTTGAAAATACATGATGTGGTTTAGGATATAACTAGTTCTATTATAATCATTCCTGTTGACCATTCCCTAATAAGGTCAGTTGACCTATTATTTGAGAATGAAAAAGTGCCAATAAATTTTCATGAAAAATAAAACATAAATGTTTCATTTATATGGATTGTTAAAGTCACTATCCATAACAAAGCAATAGATTTATTATCTTCTAACAAAAGTCTTATTTCAGAAAAGTTATTTAAAGACAGTGTAACAAATTGTCAAGTATCAATGAATATAGTTTTCAATGGCCTTAAATAAAAAAATAGAACTTTGCCTTCTAATTCACCTGTATATACAAAACTACTATAGGATTTATCAATGTCTTTAATTTTCATAGAAACATAACATTTGAAATATGTCACTATGCTAGGCATAGTGACATCTAACCTTTGATCCCAGCATCTAGGAGGCAGAAGCATAGGCCGTAGGAATGTGTGAGTTCTGGACCAGTCAGGACTACATAGTGAGACTTTGCCTCAAAAAAAAAATCTTAACTATTTTACAGTGGGGATTGCTTGTGTTGTATGCATATGTATATTTCCATGTTTATGTACACAGATGCCCCAGAAGCCAGAGGTTGACACTGGATGTCTTCCTCTATATTTATCTGCCCACTTTTAAAAATATCACTTTAGATTATAATGTAATTACTTCATTTCCCTCTGTTCTGTCTTTCCTCCAAACACTCTATAGACCGGCTTCTTGCTCTCTTTCATATTCAAGATCTCTTTTTGTAAATTAAATGCTATATTTCTAAACACATAAATATAGCCTGTCTATGTTTTGAGACAGGATTCATTGATTGAAAATGATAGCCTGGGCAGAATATCCAAGGCATAGTATAATTTTTTCTCCTTCCTAGCTCTTGGGTCACATGTACATATTAACACACATAACTTTTTGCATGGGACTGAAGGTCACATTATTGACTGAGTCATTTTACCAGTCCATATAGTTGATTTTGTATTCTTGTCAAGATAAGGTCACAATTAAATGTATCTTATTGTAAAATAAATTTTTTCTCATATATATTGGTATTTTTCTTTACAGATGCCTATAAATTTTATGTTGTGAGGGGTGACAATGCATCTGGAAATTTAACTTTGTCATTTTTGCTAGTAAATTCAGTGCTAATTAATTGTCTCTTCTTACCAGTCTGTCTCATGGGCCTACATAAATCCCTGCAGAAACCTAGCTGTTCCAGGCTTTCTTTGCTCTGTATTGGTTTGTCTCTTTGATACCTCACTGAAAATTATAGCCAAGATCCTTTTCTGAGAATTTTTTAAAAGATAGACAAGGCTTGGATGTTTCTTCAGCAATTTGATGTTTTGTATGTTCTGTAGATCTGGGCATGCTGAATGTCCATACTACTTCAGTTCACTCGGGCATGGATATGTGTCTAAACAAGTCTGCCTGTTTGTTGAGTGCCTTTGTATAAAAGTCAATATGTATTAGAACAATAAGAAGGAAAAGGCCACAGAAGTAATAGAGAAAGTTCACAAGGTATTTTCAGATATTACATGTGAATTATCTCCTTTCATCTTGTAATGATACATTTGAAGTTGGTATTTTATCATCTTTCCATTTCATGTGTATAGATAGATGCACATAGTAATGGTATTAGATGAAGAGCAATTGACTCAGAGTTAGCACTCAAGCCGTATGTACATGGTACTTGTGATTGTCTAGTGTCCAGGGCTAAATTGCCTGTTGTTGCAAGTCCATAATGAATTAATGGCTGGATTCCTATATATTTGTGAATACGTGATTGACACCGTCCTTTTAAAGAATACTGTATTTCTGTAGTAAATCTTTTATATAAATTCCACTTACAATCAGAGATTTGATGCTTGTGAAATTGAGCTATATTTAGAAACCTAGAAAATCCTTCAGTCCGTCTAATTGTTTTAATCAAAGAAAGAAATCAGTGGAATAATAAATTGATGGCATTCACATGGTGATAATTATGAATATATGTATAGATAATGGATAAAAATTATATACATATATACACAAATGAACATATACTTATGGCAAAAGTATATCAGTCAGATCAGCACTTAAGACACTTCTGTACAGAGTCAATAGAAGGACTTCTATCTAGCACGAGGAATTTTAAAATAAATTTCCATGAGAGGGAAATTCTATTTTTTCCAAAATACCCTAAAAATTTCTTAAAGACTTAGTTGGTCATGAGGTCTGTAGTTTTGCAAACTAAGCTAAGTCATGAACTATCCATCATTGTCCTAGCTTCTTTACTGAACACAGTCTTAACTTTTAAATATTAATTAAACCATGCATTTGACCTTTCCTAAACAATGTTAAATAAGCTTAAAGATTTCTAAGGATAAATGGATGTTGATTGCAGTAAAATGTCCTTGACAATTCTGGACAATTGTGATATGTCTACTCTGCTACTCCTTGAATGCCTTTTGTTCTGATGGGGTTTGTTTTGTTTTTGTGGAATCTGAGCATTTCATTCAGAAAGATTTAAATATAGGAAATAATCATTTTTCTTTTTATTATTTTCTTTTTCTTTCTTTTTTTCTTTTTCCTTTTTTTTGAGACAGGGTTTCTCTGTGTAGTACTGCTTGTCCTGTAACTCCCTTTGTAGACCAGCCTGGCCTCAGACTCAGAGATCTGCCTGCCTCTACCTCCCAAGTGCTGGGATTAAAGGTGTGTGCCACCACCACCTGCCTGGAAACATTTTCTTAATACCAAGATCAATGATAAGATATTATTACATGGGTTTCTTGTCATTTCACACACCACTAAATCTTTATACACTATCAAAAGTAAATGCCCCTCGACTGAAGAATGGATAAGGAAAATGTGGTACATTTACACAATGAAGTACTACGCAGCAAAAAGAAATAACTAAATAAATAAATAATTAACAACATCTTGAATTTTGCAGGCAAATTGATGGACCTAGAAAACATCATTTTGAGTGAAGTAACTCAGACCCAGAAAATTGAGAACATGGGGACCTTGGGGGAGGTTTAGAGGGGGAGGGGAGAGGCAGGGAGGGTAGCAGAGAAAAATACAGAACTCAATAAAAATCAATAAAAAAGTAAACTAAAGTGAAGATGATAATATGAAAACACTTTAGAACATACAAGAAAAAGGCCTGTCCTATTAATATATATTACACACTGTGAAAGCTTCATGTTTATTGTGCCTCTGTCTGATTAATATAGAGTCAAGTGCATGATGCAGCTGAAGGGATGGCTCAGTGGTTAAGAGCACAGGCTGCTCTTACACAGGACCCATGTTAAGTTCCTAGGACTCAGGTTGGACAGGTTGCTGTCTCCTACAACTCCTGTAGTCATATTCAAGGGTGTCCCAAACCTCTGACCACCATAAGCACTGGCACACATGTGCATCTACTCACACATGAATATAACTAAAAAGGAGAATAAAAGCCAAGTATGAGCTGAGTTCCAGGCAAGCCTGAGTTACATGCTGAGACCCTTTCACAGGCAGAAGGGGGTTGTTGGGTTGTTTGTTTGTTTTCATTTTAAATATAATGTAAAGAATAAAAGATCTTCAGAGACTCCCAGTAAGTGAAACCTCCCAAGGCTAGTCTTCATCACTATCCTTTTCATTCTGCTCCTGCAATGAGGATTCTACTCCATTAAGACTTAATGCTTCATAAAAGTCAGCCTGTTTTTTTTCCACAGATTGCTCCTTATCAGTTTTCTCTATTCCTTTCTGTACAATCCTTCTCCATGTCTGACCTCACCTATAACAAAACAGGTATCAAGCAAGAATTACAGTTACATATTTAGTCTATTTGTATTAGGCATAATTAAAGAAAATATTCTGTCATATATCTTTGTGAGTCTAAAGTTTTATATCTAATTTATCTTTTGTTGTAACTAAGGAAAACTCTATCTGTCTTCCAATGACCCCTGTTTACCTAAGAAAACAGGAAGAGCATTTTAAGGAACTTTAAAAACTCTAGAACTGACAGAGACATCTTGCTGCCTGGACAGTCACCCAAAGATGTTTTACAGTGTTGCAGCATCCATCTTCAACATATAAGTCCAGAGCATTTGGCAGACTTTTTATTGTAGCAGGAAATTTGACAATCTGTTCTGCCTTGTACCGGCAAAGTTTGTCAGTTGCTTTTTTCTGTATCCTGCAGAATGTCTGTCAGTTTCCTCTGTGAATCAGGAATCCTTAAAACATGTCTATTGTATGGTGTACATATTTTAATTTTCCAAATTTTGCGAAATGAAGCACATTCATTTATCAAATTTTATTTCTTTGCATACCATTAGGCTTATAGCTATATAGGTTATTTGAGAATTACAGGTTAATAGTTACCCATGTTTGTCATACTTGTAGTTATGTCAGCCAGGTTCTCTAGGTGCACAGAGCTATACTCTGCATGGATAGGCAATCTTCAAACACTTCACAGACCTGTAGAATAATGGCACTTAAATAACTCCGGGTTCTCGATGATGTGAGACATGATTGTGCCTGGCAGCACTGCTCTGTTCCCAAGAGAATGTTGGTCACCAAAGCTACTTCACATGGAGTTTGTTTTCTTCTTGGCAAAACTTGTCTTTTGGGAAAAGAACTGTCCTTGCATTTACTAATGACAATATGCATGCTGTCCAAACTGGAAAAGCAGGATTTGAGCAAAAGCAACTGATGAACCTTGCCAAGGCAGGGAAGGACAGTCTTTTGAATTTCCCTGCTTCTGAAAATGGTCTGTCAGATACTCTAGGCCTCAGCCAAAGTTGTTTGCCCCAATGTTGCAGATGACACTTTGGGTAACTGTTCATGTAGCCAGCTGTTTCTCTTATTTCTTGCACCTTTTGGAAGTTGCTTGCACTTATTATTTATTCAAGTAATGTTATTTTCTTTCTCAGGTCTTTGATGGGGTTGAAAACTAGTCACAGCTACTTTTTTCTCATAACTTATCTAAGACATTTTAGGTACAAGACTTAGACTCCTCAGGATAGGCCAACTATTTCAATAATCTCAGTAAAAATTGCATGGGGTGAGTTCACTAAAATATTTTTACTTAACAGATATTCTGATTTCTGAGCTCCTTTCCTGAGACTCATTGGAACTCTTTTTTCCTTTTCAATTTTATTTTTTTATAGATATCTTTTTTATTTTAAATCCCAGTTCCCCCTCTCTTCCCTCTTCCCACTTATCCCACCTTCTCACCATCCCATCCCCCCATTCATTCCTCATAGAGGGTAAGGCCTCTCATGGGGAGTCAACAAAGCCTAGCACATCACTTTGAGGCAAGACCAAGCCTCTCCCCACTGTATCTAGGTTGAGCAAGGTATCCCTCATAGGTCATGGACTCCAAAAAGCCAGTTCATTCTCTAGGGATAGATTCTGGTCCTACTACCAGTGGCCCCACAAATTTCCCAAGCCACAAAATTGTCTTCCACATTCAGGCAGCCTAGTTCAGTACTATGCAGGTTTCCCAGCTGTCAGTCTAGAGTCAGTGAGCTCCCACTAGCTCAATTCAGCTGTTTCTCTGGGTTTTCTCATGATGGTATTGACCCCTTTGCTCATATATTAGTCTTCTCTCTCTTCCACTGGACTCCAGGAGCTCAGACCAGTGCTTAGATTTGGACCTTTACATCTGTTTCATAAGTTATTGGATAAAGGTTCTATGATGACTATTAAGGTAGTCATCAGTCTAATTACAGGGGAAGGCCAGTTCAAGCAACCTCTCCACTATTCCTTGGAGTCTTATCTGGGGTCATCTTTGTGGATTCCTGGGAATTTCCCTAGCACCAGATTTCTGTGTAACCCCATAATTGCTCCGTCTATCAAGATATATCTTTCCTTGCTCTCCCTCTCTGCCCTCCATCAACTCATCCACTCTGTTCCCTCATGTTCTCCTCCTCCCCTTCCATCCTCTCCACTTTCTCCAGCTTTCCCAATTTACTCAGGAGATCTTGTCTATTTCCCCTTCCCAGGGGAACCCATGTGTGTTTCTTAGGAGAACTTGTTACCTAGTTTCTCTGGGGCTGTGGACTCTTGATTTGTTCAATTTTCTAGTTTGCTGTGCCTGTGCTGCTGAAAAACAATTTTTGGTTTTTCTTCTCCATAAATAGCTTGCTGCGACCCTCACTAATATTATGTATTTTCCCAATAAACATTGTATTCTTTACTATTGAGTCCCCTTAAAAACAACCAGAGTTCTTTGGCTGATCATCTTCCAAAGGCACTTTAAACTGGGATGCCATTTTCAGACTCATTAGAGCATACAAAGAGATGTAACAGGAACCTGCCACTCATCATCAGCTAGCACTCTGAAGAAAAAGCAGGCCCTTGAATGTTTTCCTGCCCATTAACACTCAAATTGGATCTAAGGCTTATCTCTGTGTCCCTAATGTGCTTTTAGAACCACAAACGTCCAGATGTAACATCAAACCGTAGGTAAAATTATAACCGAGAAGAAATTTATTTACATGGGCTTGTTCATGTTTATTTCAGTCACTGGTAAAAACATATTGAATCCAAGCAGCAGCTGCAGAAATGTCAAATACAGATCAATATACCACATGGAGCTTTGAGACACATTAAGGAATTGATTGCAAAGGGCATTCCTTATTGTGATCACTTGGCTTTTAACTGTCTTTCATCTGTTTGAGTGACTGTTAATTCTGAAACGTACCTTTCATTGCATAATAAATTTGCATGATAAAATTGATGCACTTTAACTAAAATATAATTACATCACTTCCTACTTTCTTCCATCCAGTCCCCTCAACATTCCCTCCCTCCAATTCTATCCATGTCTTCCTCCTGCTCTCAAAGTAATAGCCACTTTTTCTTTGAATACTGCTTTATATATGTGTGTGTATATGTATTTATACATGTATGTATATGTGTGTGCACAAATATATAAATACAAGCTGTTAAGTCCATTTTTGGTGGTGGAGTATATATGGTTTCAAGATTAATCATTTTTTTGGATAACCAATTAGGAGGGTCATCCTTGGAAGAAGCTAGTTCTTCCTCTTTCAATAGTCATTAGTTGTATGTAGTTCTTTTTATAGGGGTGAGGCACTATTAGTATTGTCATTGTTTGGGTTTTGTTTACATAGCCATTTGCTGCAGACACAGTTTAATAGCAGACTTCCTGGTATTCTGTCTCTTACAGTCTTTCTACCCTACTCTTCCATGATGGTCCCTGAGCCACAGATGCTGCTGCAGATGTGCCCATTGGGGCTGCTGCAGATGTGCCCATTGGGGCTGCTGCAGATGAACACATTGGTGTTGCTGCAGATGAGCTCATTGGGGCGGCTGCAGATAAACACATCGGGGCTGCTGCAGACGTGCCCATTGGGGCTGCTGCAGATGTGCCCATTGGAGATGAATTGTGCCTACTCAGAGCATGGTGAACGTTCCATTATGTTGAGCTATGGTTTCCGGGGATGTTTTCCATTTGTTGTTAGGAGGAGCTTCTTTGATGGGTAGTGATTGCTTCACTTAACTATGGGCATATGGATGAGACTTAGAGTGTAGTTAGGGATTGTGCTTATCTATCAACATAATAGTAGTAGATTTGCTTCTAAGATCCATGACCTCACTAGTCCCAGTAAACTGCCTAGATTTCTAGTTTCAGACATGATTCCCATCCCTTTAAGTGGGCCTTCAGTACAATTAGCTGCTTATTGCCATCATGTGAGTGCCCCTTATTGTACCTTTAGAGATATCTTGCCCTGCCAATCGCTCTTGTGATTCATAGGTGTCACCATTGGGTAAAACGATTAATTGCTTTTCTCCCTCAGAAGCAGGCATGGTAGTTTTTCCTACTATGTAAGCTAGACTACAGAAATAAGGCTTTCAGGTTAGATCCAGCAGGAATCATCTCAATCTTGTATCCTAACTGTGTATTGTCTTCAGCAATAGGAGTGTATCCTCAACCTCTGGCAAAAAAGCTAAGGGCCACAAGAATGGTCTATATTGTTTTGTGAGTCACTTGAAGTATCCTATCCTATCCAGTCACTCAGAAGTACTTTTCTTAGGCCTGGTACTGGGGTTTTGTTAATATGGGTTCTTGTGGTGAGCCCTATCAGCCCAACTGGCATAACCTTATTTATTACCAATCTATGGACACATATATTAACAGGTGTGTATACTAATCCATATATGTATACGTTTGTTTTAGTTAAATATAAAACAAGCATGAGTTCTTGAGGCTTCACCTAAGAGCCTTGTGATTTGCCCTTCCTCCCTCATTTTCCTTCTGTATTGGTTTCCCTTTACCTTTCCCAGTTGGATCTTTGCCCCCCTTTTTTATTCCACATTGCATATTGCCTGTATCCTGCTATTTTCCTCTCAACCCCATGCTATTACCACTTTCTACTTTCTTGCCTTTGATATTACTCCATGTTGGACACTCACATCGGAAGATTTAGAGCTAGGTACCTCAGACTAGAAATAGCACTCAGTAATTGTCTTCTGGGTCTTGCTTAACTCACTCAGTATGATCTTTTCTGGATCCATCTATTTACCTTCAAATTTCATCTCACTTTTCTCTACAGCTACATAGTATTCCATTATGTATGTCCTTTTATTTGTTGACAGGCATTTAAATTGTTTCCATTTCCTATTTATAGTAACTAGGTCACAATGAACATTGCCAAGCAAATATTTGTGAAGTAGGATGCCAAATCCTTTGGACATCTGCCAATGAGTGGTATAGTTGGGCCATATGGTAGATTTATTTCTCGCTGTTTGAAGAGTCTCCGTACTGATTCACAGAGAGGAGGAACAGTTTGCATTGCCACAGGAAGTGATCAGGGTTTTCCCCAAGCCTGGCCAGCATTTGTTGTCAGTTGTTTTGGTTCATCTACCAACTCTGAATGAAATTAGAACCATATCTGTCTCTCTGCACCTAACATTGGCTCTAAATGAATCAAAGAACTCGATTTGGAATTTTAAATGCTAAAATTATTAGAATAAAACATAGGCATTACCCGACAAAAGATATATGTAGGAAAGGACTTTCTCAACAGGACTTCATTTACCTAAGAATTGAGGCCAACAATTGACTTCATAAAACTAAAAAGTTGCTGTACAGCAAAAGAATAAACAATAGAAGAAAGAAGAAACCCAAAGAATGAAGCGGAATCTTTGCCAGCCATATAGCTCACATGTGATTAATACCAAGAATTTGCTAATTAATTATTATCAAAATTAGTAGCAAAGAACTCAAGGAACAATTAGTCAAAGAAGCAAATGGCCCAATTAAAAACTGGGCTGGGGATCTAAATAGAAAGTTCTCCAAAGAAGAAATAAAAATGGCTAAGAAATACCTCAAAAAGTGCTCAACATCCACAGCAATTAGTCATAACTTTGTGTATTTGAAAGAATGCTATCAATATTTATGTAGGACCCAAATTTTGAGGAATACTAACAATAAGATCACTTAATTTAAAAATCAGTATTTAGTGATTTCCTACAATTTGTATCTTCTGAAATTCATGTCTTCTTCAAACACATGCACAATCATTTAGGGCTTTGCTTCAAATAAACCTGATTTTTAATTCAGTGAGTTCATGATTGGCAGCAGCAGGCTCAGCATCCCTACACCCAGGGACTTAGGAACCACGTGACTTACAGAGTCGTGCTTGGTGCCAGGTCACAATTTTAGCTTTATAATATAAATGCTTACTCATAATATCAACATCCAAATAAGATATATCTTTAAAATTTTTAAGGTGGCTTTTCTGTGATCATCTTATGAAACAGCTAATTTTAGATATTAGTGGTATCAAGGGAGAATATTAGCTTTCTGGTGCTCAAAGAGAAATTGAGATTACTCACGGCATTACTTGTGAAGCATTCACACCAGCTTATCAACCTATCAGTACCCCTGGAACTGATAGGTGATTCCACTATGTCCTTTCTCCTAGGGCCTCTAGCCATCTGCAGATTACCACAACAATGAATGCATATTTAGTTCCATAGATTTTTGCTATGCAATGGGAAAACATGACAGCTGGCAGGATGTCCCTTTTCTACAGATCCAGGAGAGTTGCCAGAGAGCAACTACTGGGATACCGCGTAGGTGGAAAGACAGCTTTCACAGTTCTTGGCTTACATGCCATTATGATCATAAAGAAGTAAAACAAAATGCCTTGTGATTTTTCCAACATCAACTGAACAGGGACACTTCTGGAACTTTTGAGAGTTAGACACACTATAATCACTTAAATATTAATCATCACTGAAGAACAGCAAGGCAGAAATTAAAGAAGCTTAGAAATGTATATTCTGACAAAGCAAATCTCTTTGCCTTTCTAAAATTAAAATTCATGCATTCATAAGACCTGTATTATTTTTCTATCTTTGTATACATCCATTTAGGAAATTCTATCAATTAATGAGCACTTAACGTCTGGGACATACAGACAATAGTGAGGTATCATTTCTAAACTGGAGGAACTTGTGGATGATACAATTAGCACAACAATAATTATGTGAAAAAAGAGGCAAATTGTTATGATCTTGAGAGAGATACAAATGCAAATCGGAAATGAACTTCATCCACTCTTCACATAAAAATATCATAGATTATATTCTAAGACTCATGCAGAACACAAGTATAAAGAAAAACATCTGTCCTAATTAAATTAGAAAGTGAAACTAAAATTTTATAGATAGATGCACTTTCCAATGATAAGGAAGGAACAACTGTACTCCAGAGCCGCAAAATATCTTGATGTGATGACCAAAATGGAAAATTTTAATGTGTTCTGGGGACAGAGACAAATCTAATAGAAAACAATTGATGACGCTGAGCAACAGATAAACCTAGAAGCAAAGGTTTATCTTAAGTGGAAGAAGCTGTTGTAGATAGTGTGCTCCTGTGCTAGAAACACCAGTTTTATAACATACTCTTTGATACTGGGAATGAAAGTCTGCTACTCTTTCTATTAAGAGCATCTTACCATTTGGGGTTAATGATATGAGAGCAGATAAGGGGTTCTCTCCTGTCTCCAGCTGCAGCATCCTTTGAGCAACAGCATCACAGCAGCAGCATGACA
This sequence comes from Ondatra zibethicus, assembly GCA_004026605.1. Classification (NCBI taxonomy): domain Eukaryota; kingdom Metazoa; phylum Chordata; class Mammalia; order Rodentia; family Cricetidae; genus Ondatra; species Ondatra zibethicus. The sequence goes on from PVIU01022537.1 coordinate 15,651, forward strand.
GCAGCTGTTTTTTCCAGATTGCGAACCAAGACATAGCACTTCCAAGGTGACACAAGAATAACGTTCTGATGACTTCTTTACCATTGACTCTTCTCTACACCTTCAGCAGACACCACCAACTATGCTGTCAACACAGGAGTTTCTTCTAAACTTCTATTTTCTTGTGATATCCCTAGCTCTGAAGCCTTGGATCCTGTAGACAGTTTTTATGGTTCTCATGTTATGTTTCGGTTTTGGTTTGCCTTTCTATTATGAGCTATTTTTTTTTTATGTTCAATGACTTGTGTTGGAAATTTCTGGCGTAGTTTCTTTTTTATTAAATGTACCTTGTCTGATAAGGAGTACAATGAGATTTGGTCTGTACGAGTGGCATAAAATACTGTGCCTTACTAAGTGTAATATTGTGATTTTCAGTAGCAATACATGATAATCTGGAAGAATATTGTTCACTTGGAAAGTCTACTGTGATTCTTGTCAAAAATATAATAAGGGTTGGTTTTAATAATAGACAGGCCAGAGTTAATATTTCAAAGAACAGTTCAGCATTTTGTGTACAAATCCAGCTAACAATGGGCTGGAACATTCACAAAACTGTTAATCTCACTGTGTTAATCAGTGTGTAGAAAAGTTTGGCTTTGAATGAATGGGGAAATAATTTGAAGAAAGGGGATATATACTTTATGTATACTTGCTATACCTCAGTGGTGGAGACTATGCCTAACATACATAAGGACCTGGGTTCAATTCCCAGCACTATAAGATGATGAATAGTAAATGTTTGGGATCAGATAATTATTTTCAGTTTGACACAGAAAATAACATATTCATCTGCTCATTATTATGAAATGCTATTGGCTTAAGTAATCTAGAATTTTTTATTAACTTGAATATTAGGAATAATTGTAGGTATTTAGATAGTTAATGTTCTATTATTGTTGTGTTTTGTTTCTGATATTTTAGGTAAACTCTCATGTGTCCCAAGCGGCCACAACATGCTATGTAGCTGGGGTCGATCTTGAACTTCTCATCTTCCTACTTCATCTTGAGTCTCATTATTTCATGATTTTATATTCACCCAAATCACCTATGCCCTTCAAGTAATAGTTTCTTGCTATATATATTTAGTAAGTGTTTTAATCTATATATTATGTTGCCTGCATTTTTATTAACAGTTATATAAAAAAGATGATTTAAAATAGATATTTGGCCTCAAGTTGTAAGGACTTCTGCAAGAAAATCTTACTCATTGTTCAAATTCCAGGCTATTCTATTAGCTGTCCTTCTGGTGACATATAGACCAAGAACTCTGAAAAATATATTTATAGGACTGATCCTGTTTTCACATAGACTGACTTAGAACTGATTATAAGATACCTCCAAAATTCTAGTCCACAGTCTCATTTTTGTAAATTGACTATGTACAGGGATCTCAATCTCAGGGAATTTTTAGCAAATATTTTACATAAATATTTAGGAAAACATGAAATATAAAATGCAAACTGGCTACTGTTAGTTTATATATTTTGAAAAACCTTGAATTTTTTTCTGTGTTTTCTCTATTAAAGAATACAGCTTGAGGAGAAAGAGGCATAATGAAGGCAAGGCATGTTATTTTTCTTCATACAAAGCTGGAGGGCAGCATATCCTTGTAAAAGAAGATAAAATATCATTTCAAAGTACTGTTTGAGTACTTCCTAACCTTGACATTTATGTTTAATTCTGCAAAATTTGTGTAGGAGTTTGCAATAATTTCTTATGGTTTAAAGGGTTTTCATCTAAAGAACTGAAGGATAATAGCCTAGCTAGCCTCCTTCCTGCACAGATTAGCTACATGGTAAAAGGTATGCACCTGGTACAGTGGGTTGGGTATTCTAATGCGTCTACTTTGGGAAAGCAAACACAGTGTTGGATAAATATTTCAACTTTGAAATACTAAACCGGAAATAAGATTAGCTTTTAGCTGCCCAAGAAGAGAAGAAAAGCAGGAGCAGGGGAGCAGGTCCTGCGCTGGCTTTCCTGAGGGCGTCTATCAGAGCAGATGGACATGTTTCTTCTAACCAGGATAAAGGAAGATGCAGACAATGTAAAGAAGGCACTGTGCTGTCCCTCCTTGCTTACAGCAAGAACCCACAAAGTCCGAGTCATCACTGAAAGGTAAAGGAGAAATATCTACCATCCAACCTCTCCAATCATGGGAAGGTAAAGAGCAATTTCCTGTCTTGAAACACCGTGTTTTCTGGAGAGAGAAAAGAAAGGAGCTCTGCTGTGAGTTTGCAATGCTTAGTGTGCCCTGCACCTCTGCAGGCAACATCCTCATTCACTGAAAGTTTAAAACATAAAACTACAAATTAATCAAATCGATTTGGAAAATAATATACCAAATAAAAACCAAACAAAACAAACAAAATGACAGAAAAATGGAACTTCAGGCATCAGGACAATAATACAACACTGTAGTGATGGGTTCTCCTCCCACCCACAACTTACAAAACAAACAATAATAACAACACACCCCTACCCCTACTCTCCCCAAAATTTACACATAATGAGAGGACAAGAGGGGGGAGGGAGGAAGGGAGGAGAGGGAGAAAGGGAGGGAAGGAGGGAGAGAGAGAGAGAGAGAGAGAGAGAGAGAGAGAAAGAAAGAGATTGATTCTGGAATACCTGAAGAGCAGATGAAAAGAAAACAAAATGTCTAGCCACAAATATTCCAACATACAATCAAACATCACACATTTTATATAATAACTGGGTGAGAAAAGAAAGTCATTAATGCCTGTACCAAAACAACTAAATCTTCTTGATGTTCTGACTTGGATGTAAAGGGTTCCTAAAGTGTCAAAGGCTTAGTCCTGCGGAGTAGCGCTGTTCAGAGATGACTAGGCCGCAAGTGTCCTCATCAACAGATGCGTTCCTTCACAGCTGAATGCGCTATGCAGAAGTAGGGCTATTTTGGAGACAGGCCATGGAGGCGTGCCTTTGTGTGTGTGTGTGTGTGTGTGTCTGTGTGTTCTCTTACTCCTTCTTTCTGTTTTGTGGCTGCAGTAAATCAGAATGATGCTTGTTTTTCAGCATGGTGTGGACAAAAAGTCTTTCTTTTATTAAAATGTTTATTTTTAGTATTTAGTGACAATTGACTGGCACGGATATGGTAATTATCAGATTACATGTGTGTTATATCAGCTCTTGATAGGTTAAAGCAGGAAGTATCAAAAGTTCTAGGCAGGCCAGTCTTGCTTTTATAATGAACTTGAAACCATCCTGCCCTATATCATACCCTACCTCAAACTGATAATAACGTTACATGATTGAGCAGGTTGTACTTACAAATTTAGGAAAATGTATATACAATGATTAAAGAATAGGAGTCCATGATTTTGAGAGGGATCAAGAGAGGAGTATATGAAAAGGTATGAAGAGATGAAAGAGAAATAAGAAAATGATGTTATATTTTAATTTCAAAAGTTAAAAGTGAAAATACTTTAAAATACAAAAATAAAATAAAAATTATGAAGTCACTTGGAACCAGTGGGAGGACAATGTATGAAATATAATGCAGGAATCCCTTGAGTTTGAACTCAGCCTACTAGTACCATAAGGCTCTTTTTCATCTTGAAAAAGAACACACACAGAGGCTTATAGCTCATGTATATAGTGATGAAACACTAAATGTCCAGGATGAGAAAAAGGTTTTTTTCTCTTACTCCTATTCAGCATGATATTGGAACTCTTAGACACTTCAGTAAAGTAAGGAAAAGAGAAAAAGTGCATGCAGAATGAAAAAGAAGAAAACTATTTCATTATGCAGAATACTTGAGTGGCTACAAGAAAAAATATCATGAAATCTAAAACATAAACAAATATACAGAATTCTAGAACAACACATATATTTTGCAAGTTTGCCTGAACTGAGATTAAAGTACAAATAACTTGCTTTTTTACGTGATGATAACAAACATGAGTGGAAATTAAAAGTAGCATGATTTGCAATTGTTCTAACAAAAAATACTTAGTTATAAAAATATTTTGTAATTATTTCTTCCACAATTTTTTTTTCAAATTCTATTCCTTATACTCAATCGTACACACACTCCTGTTTCCACTAAGCATCATAGTGTGCACATCACCTAAAAAGGGCCCTTTAGTCTGCTTCTCCACGTGAGCATGTCTTCTGGAATAATGTGGCTTCATGCAAGTGAATGGCGTGTGGTTTGGGGAACATTATTTTAAGGTGTGTTAATTTTGTTTATTCTTCATTTGTTTAACTTTGTAAATCTGTGGTTCTTTGCCTGCCTAAAACACCGTATGGTCCTAATGAAAAGCTGAATGGCCAATAGCGATGCAGGAGAAAGGCTAGGTGGGGCTGACAGGAAGAGATGATAAATAGGAGAGAGAGAAGGAAGAGGAGCAAGAAGAGGACAAGAAGAGGAGGACATCAGAAGCCAGCCACCCAGCTACACAGCAGGCCATGGAGAATGAAGAAAGGTATAGAGAAATAGAGAAAGATAAAAGCCCAGAGGCAAAGGTAGTTGGGATAATCAAATAAGAAAAGCTGGCTAGAAAGAAGCCAACCCAAGGCTGGGCGTTCATGAGAAAGGATAAGTCTTCCTGCGTGATTCATTTGGCGACTGGGTGGTGGGCTTCCCAAAAAGCAAAAGAGCAAAAACATATCACAAATGGTGTGTGTTACGTTTTAACAAACAGGAAAACAAAAATATTTCCTGTTTGTAAATATTATTTTATTTTTACAAACACATTGTGTCTGTGTCTATGTGCATGCATACACAGTGCTCATGAGGAGATAAGAGCATAACCTGCTGGAATACTCTATGGGTTCTGGGGATGGATTTCAGATTGCCAGGGTTGGCATTAGATGTCCTTGCTCTTGAGTCAGCCCTAGAAAGCTTTTAAAGATTCCTACTTTATTACAAATGACAAACTGGCTTCTTGTCATACGTGTTAAGCAATTAGAACATGTTGAGGAGTTAGGGCACCAAGACTAAAATCAGCCATAGTGTGCTGCTGTAAAAGTGATCTTTAAAAATGAAAATTTAAATATGGAAATTTATTTCAGTTATACTCACAATATTTACAATGTTTCAATTTTAAGTATGGTTGCTACAATTATCTGTGATTTAGTTTTTGGTTTCAGTCCCTGGATTCCTCAATATAGTAGTCTAATATTTTCACAACCACTGAACTAAATATGTTAAATAGAGGCCAGATAATTTTTTGGTAAGTAGTGTATTCAGAGTATCTGAACTCAACCCATTTATGCAAATGTCACTGCTTGTCCACCCACTATGACAACAAAGCATCTTTAGTCTTTACAAATACACGCTATGTCACAAAATAGTCCTCTGTGATTAAAATACACTGTTTTATTTAGACATAAATTTCACATCTAGACCATGTTATCTTGTATTTCTAATCTCAGTTTGAGATAGACATCGTGTTTCTTTATTAAACCTCAAAGGGGTGTGACCTTACAGAAAAATTGAGCAAATATCGTGAAAGTTATCCATACTTTCACTTTGCTTCCTTTCAGCACACATCTCATATTAGGGTAATGTGTGTCTTATATTCACCAGATCCATATTTGTCGATATGATCATTGCTGCATAAATCCTGCCTCAGTGGCCCATGTGCCTGAATTACAGGTGTGAGCCACTACTCCCAGCTTTCTCTATGTCTTCTTTCTGCCATTTCTGTTTCTTCTTTCATACGGTGTCTATTTGGGTCATTTTTCAATTTTTATTTGGGTCATTTTCTTTGTGGATTTTAAATTCAAGTGCTTTTCTGTGTGTCTTTAAAACACAAAATATAATGTATGTGTGCATTATCTGGGTGTATGTATGGGCATGTTGGTATGGGCATCAGCTGCCTTGGAGGTGGAGTTACAGGCAATCTTAAGTCACCTGGTGTGTAGGTCTTGGAAACCAAACTCCTGTCCTCCGGAAGAACAATGAGCATTCTTAACTGCTGATCCATCTCTCCAGCCCTAATAATTTCATTTCATTTCATTTTCCTAAGAATGTCTTTCAAAGAAGAATTTAAAAATCAGATTATGTTTTCCCTTCTTGGATCATGCTGTGAGCAGTATCTGTAAAAGCTCGCAGCCAAACATAAGTCACCTCAATTTTAATTTATTTTAGCTTCTACATATTTTATTATTTTGTGTTCCTTGTCCATGTCTTTTATTTATTTTGAATTAACTTTTGTGATAGATACAAAGTATATCTAGATTTATTCATAAATCATATATGCATGTTTACTTTGGCCTCACTTTTGGAAATTATCTTTTATCAACTAAATTGTTTTTACATCTCTCTCAAAGAGATACTGTATTTCAGTTAGTGTGTTTCTGTATGCCTTATTTGATTTGATTGTTTCATTTTACTGTCCTTTGCCATGCATCTGGATACTCTAACTGTATAATGTCTTAAAATCACCCAATGCCAACCTTCAATTATGTTTACCTTCACTATTGCTTGATAGTCTGCATCTATTATTTTCCTTTTCATAAATACTAAAGAAACATCTCATCAGCATCCACAGAATTACTTGTCAGAGTTTTCTTCATGATGACCTCAACTCTAGAAATAAAACTGGGAAGAAATATAAAAAAACTGTCTTCCTTCCTCAAATGTATTTTCACTTATAGAGATCTTCTTTGACTTCATTTATTAGAGGTTTATAGAGTTTTCACACATATCCTGAGTAGTGTTTTAGTTACTCACCTGAGAATTTGACTCAGTCATTCAAATGACATTGTTTTGTAAAATTCATATTCTAACTTTTGTACTGATGGTAAAGACAAAGCAAGTATTTATTTTAAATTAATGTACATAGATAGCTATATATTGAATATAATTCATGTAGCATCCATCTTACATTTGTGTATATTATGTATGTGTGCACAAAAACCTGTGTCCTATAAGTTTAGCTTGCTTGGTGCACCTGCTTGTCTGTTCCAGAAGGATGCATTTTGTCAATTTCTTTGAGATTTCTATCTAGACAACCACATAATTATGAAGAAAAAATTCAATTTATTTTCCAATTTGTTTATTTAGGAGCTTCAATGGTCTTGAATAGTGGTAACAGGAAATGTCTGTTTTCTCACTACTAATTGTGAAAAGGGATGATGTATCAAGTAGTTAAAGGTGCTCTCTATTCACAGTTGTAGATGTGTTTTTAATTTTATTTTGTTTGCATTGATGTTTTACCTTTAAGTATGTCTGCGTGAGGGTGTCAGATCTTGGAGTGACAGGTTGTTAGGTGCCAAGTAGGTGTTTGGAATTAAACCCAGGTTCTCTCAAAGAGCAGTCAATGCTCTTAACCACTGAACCATCTCTCAAGCCCCTAATTTTATTGTTACTCTAATTTCCAGATTTCCTTTGCTGGTTATTTCATATTTACATTGATCTGCTTTACCTACTCTCTTAAGATGGAAGTTGAGATGACAAATTTTAAATCATGTGTCAGTGCTATCAAACTCTACCTACTAGCCTTCATTTTTCTGTATCTCACAGATTTTGATCTAAGTTGTGCCTGTTTTTTCATTTAATTTAAAATTACTTAGAAGTTCTCTGAAGACCTTTTTGTGTGTTATTTAAAGCTTGTGAGTTCAGTTGCAAATGGAATGTCTCCATCAGATCCCTCTTTTCAGCACTCCAGGAAACCTGCGGAGAAGAAGGCAGAAAAAGTGTAAAAGTCAGAAGAAATGGAGGACACCAAGAGAACAAGGCGAAAGGATCAGCTAAGCTAGGCTCAAATGAACTCAGGGACTGAAGCAGCAAGCCAGGGCCTGCACAGGTCCACACCATGTCCTCTGTGTATTACTGCAGCTTCAGCTTAGGGTGGTTATGGGACTCCTGAGTGTGAATGAGCGGGTCTCTCACTCTTGTGCCTGTGCTTGAGGTCCTTTTCCTTCTGTTGGGATGCTTTTTCTAGACTCAATTGATGGCTCTTGCTTTGTCTTATTCTATTTTTTTATCATGGCTTTTTTAAATTACCTCTCAGAAATCTGTTCTTTTCTAATGAGCTACAGAAAGGGAATAAATCTGAAAAGAAAGAGATGTGGGAAGGAACTGAGAAGAATAGAGGAAAAGAAACTGTATTCATGGTTATATTGTATAAAATAGAATTTATTTTCAATAGAAGAAAAAATGTAAAAAGAAAGAAGTAAAAGAGTATGAGGCAATTTCCCTGAATTTTAAGATACTTTTGCAATTTATTTCTATTTTTGTTTTTTTTTTCACTGTAGTTTGAGAGCAAATATTGAATGATTTTTGTCATTTTATTTTTGTTTAATTGCTCAGGATTATCTTGGTGAATTTCACAGGTGATCATGAGAGGAATGCTTATTTAGTGATTTTGGACAAAGTCTATTATAGATATCAATTGAATTTAGCTGGTTGGCGGTAAGAATCAGGTCAGTTATATTGTTCCCAACTTTCTTCCTGTCAGCTCTGTTAATGACTGTTAGATGGTGGGCAAAGCCTCATGTTCTGATCTGATTTGCTAGTCTCCTTGTGCTTCTCTATTGGCCTCATGAATTTACTGCTTTGTTAGGAGACACATAGGATTGTTGCATCTATTTGAGAAGTAATCCCCCTCATCTTCCTGCAATAATCTTTTCTTCTTTGTCAGTTCTATTTATACTTATCAACAAACTACATTTTCTATGTGTAGCACTTTTTATTTATTTTTATTTTATTTGGCATTTTTTGCTTTATTAATTTACTTTGATTTGTTTTTGTTTTATAGATTTTTGTTTTGGGTTTTGGTTTTCTGTTTTGATTTTTTCTTTTTTATTGGCTTATTTTTAAGAGAGAAAAACATTAAGTTTGGTGGGTAGGGAAGATCTGAAAGGAACAGTGGAAGAGAAAAGAATATTATAAATATATATTATATGAAACTTTTTAATAAAAATTTTAAAAGTATAATTAGGTAAATTTTCAGTGAAAATAAGAGAAGAGGGTACAGGATAAATGAATACATAGGAAGGTTATAGTCAAAACTTCAAAGTTACAGTGAGTAAATGAACAATAATGGCTTCTGAACAAGAAGGCCTCTCTAGTATAAAGACTTGGGTTAATAAATATGAAGAGAAAGAACATTCCAATGAATAACTAATCAGAGTAGAGCTAAATTAAGTGTATCAGATTAAGACACAGTACACTTCAAAGTGAAGAAATCCATAAAATGAAAAAAAGCAATTGCTATAACATAATCAGCTGGAGAACGATTTAGGGATGGAACAGAAAGGGCAAGATGAAATACTTGATTTTACAATAGCTGGAACAGAGAATGAAAAAACAAACAAACATTCAACACCAAATGCAAACATTCTGCAATACCTGGATGTCTGTTTCCTTTATTTCTTGCTTGTTTTATGTTCAATTTCAAGTGAACTCTTCTGTAATATTTTTAAGTTCTCTTACCTCTGCTAAGTCTACTGATGAGACTATAGTAAATCATCTTCCTCTCTCTTGCCACATTAAGGATTTAGTTTTCTAGAATTCTTTTAACTTCCTTAGAGTCTGCTTCTTTCTCTTTACATTTACATTCTTCTCAAATGCTCACTACCTTTTCACTGTCTCTTTTAACATTAATCATTGTTATATTTTTATTTAATAATTGGTTTTCTCTGTAAAACAAACGTGATAGATCCCAGCGTTGCGGGCCTATAATCCCATCTACTCTGGTGCCTGAAGTAGGGAAATCTCAATCTCAATGCAAGCCTAATGTATCAGTAATAACAGTATTCACTCTTCTCAAAATACGACGTAAAGTGGGGTATAGGGAACTTGTCTAACATGAGTGCTGCTGAGCAAACAAGAAAGAGGAAACATAAAGATTCTGAGTCTGATAAAATTGAGATAGGCAGGCTTTAATGTCAGGATTTATGCAAAATGGCTACATTCTGGCCATTACTGCAGCTGCTAAAGGATTAGGTTTCTGCAGAACATTAAGAAGTCAGATATTTGAATGGCAGTAATGAGGAGATCAATCTTTTCTTAAACCGCGTCTTCCAAGAAATGGACATCAACTGAGGACACAGTGAAGTGTTGTTGTTTGCCAGGGAAAACAAGAAAGTGTCTCTAAACAGAAAAGCTAACTTGAGTAAGACGTGGCAGAAAATGACATAGAGTTATAGAAGACTTGCTGATCCATGGTGCTCGAACATTGTGTGTGTGAGGCTGTAGGTGAGCAGGCTGTGTGAGATCACATTTCACCTTCTCCCCTTTCATTCACTCTGGGACTCGAGCCCAGATGCCGTGGGCATACCTCCCTCATTTAGCCCAAACGAGAAGCTCCATCGTGGACATGCCATGAAGCTGAACTCGTTTGTGAGCCTAGGTGCTATGAATGCAACAATTGCTTTTAACCATAGGATACCCATTTAGTCTGGAGGAACACTGAATGATTTTTGACTGACTATATATAACATTAAATACGTCTCATTTAATTCAATTAAAAGTGCTGAGATCTCTTATTGTCTATTCAGCAACTTTTTACCTTGTTTTACTGGGTATCTCTCTTCTTTCTTCTGTTATATCACTAGATGAACCACCCTAACCATTCAACCAATAGGTCCATTCTTCTTAGACAAACCAAATGGCCAGTTGTTACTAGGTTAAATTGCTAATGTTATTGCTTACAAGTTGACTAGATTCATATTACTTAGTATAGAATTTTATCACTTAACAAATACAACATAGCTGAAAGGTTGAAAGATATTTGAGATATATGAGTCCCATTAGAATTTTGGCACAGAAATATCTAACGGTGGTTCTGCTGTGTCCTATAATGTTGATGCTAACTACATTTTTGGGGGGTTATTTGGGTTTTTTGAGGCAGAGTTTCTCTGGGTAGCTTTGGATCCTGTCCTGGAACTTGCTCTGCTGACCAGGCTGACCTTGTACTCACAGAGATCTCCTTACCTCTGCCTTTCTGGTGCTGGACTGTATTTTAAACTTAATTCAGATATATAAGCTTAACTCAATCTTTTTCTTCTGGGATTTGTATACTGTTTAAGTGAAATAGAATACATTAATATCCAATTATGTAAAAATGTGAAGAAATACATATTAGAGAATTCTCTATCAATTTAACATCATTGTCCTTTATTTGAGGTTGAATGACTCACAGCACTCCTGCAAATGGTGGTATGCCTCTGTTTCCAGTATCCTGGACCTAGATTTTTTCTCTCCTAAGAACAACAGGTGGAGGGCTACATCTTCCTCACACAGTGTTTGGATAAAAATATTTACTAATTGTGCCTCAATTTGTTAGTTTAATTGATACATGGATAACTGAAAGATCATCTGTTAGATACTGATCTAAATATTGATGAATAGCAAAAAGCTTCTCACACCCCTGCCCTTTGTGTGTCATACAGATTAATATGACTAACAATTGTCAAAATGCATCATAGGACATTCTAATCATGATGGGGGAGTCCTGGAGGCAGGAACACCATAGTCAGGAGAAGAGTGATGAATGCTTGTGTTAAACTCACTTTCTCCTTTTCATTAATGTGCATTCCAGGATTGCAGCACCATCTCTACCAATTTGATTATCTTTTACCTATGTATTCTGAGTCCTGTCTCCTGATTCTAGATCTTAACAAGATGATAATTGAGATTAGCCATCATAATAAACCATTGACAACCCAAGTGTTAGTAGATTGTATATTGATTTAACATTGGTTAAATATGTCCATATTACATTGCCTTAGACATTCTAATTTTAGATTCAAATTGTTAGAAGTAGAGTGGCAATCTTGCTCAGCTATTAGAATATTGAAACCAGATAATGGAGACCCATTGTCTTTGGCTCATATGGATATTCAAATAAAGTAGTTAAAGTCTCTTTTATTCTGTTTCTTTATCTGCAAATGGGTTTAGTATGCACCATATAAGATAGCTGCATATTTAAGTGATATGATATTTGTTGATTATATATTTCTTGGTTAAAGAGTACTATGAAAGTATTGGCTTAGTAAAAAGTGAACTACTTTTGTTGGAAAAATTTGAACAGAAAGTAATCATAAAACAAAATTCTTTTCCAGTTTTTAAAAGCTTTTCTTGGGCCAGGAGTGCAGGTGTAAACCTTTAACCCCAGCACTTAGTAGGCAGAGTCAGGCAGATCTCTGTGAGTTTGTGGTCAACCTGGTCTACATAGTGAGTTCCAGGACAGCTAGGGCTACCCAATAAGAAAGAAAAAAAAAAGAATGAAATAAATAAACAAATAAATAAATAAATTTTCTTGCAAGAACACTTTGAAAGCAAAATAAGTTATTTACTACAAATATTAGTATGCATACATAAATTTATATATTTATATGAAGCAATAATCATAATAATACAGTGTAAGGAGATCCCATACTGACCCTACTGCAGTTTCCCAGTCCTGTGATCTCCACTGAAAGAATTTAGACAACACACACAGGGCAAAGCATAGGAGAAAGGGATTCTGAAGAGTAAAGCAGGGCTTGTCAAGGGGTGAACAGTGACCAAGGTAAAGGAAAATGCTCTCATAAGGTGAGAGTGGTTAATATAGAAGGAGGCCATTGTTTTAAATAGGTGTTACATACTTTCATATGTATGTTACTTACATACATATGTTTGTAGAATATACTGTCTCCGGGGCGGGGGGAGGTATTTCTCTGCCCAGATAACTGGAATGCCTATATGAAGAATGGTATGTCTTTCTCTACCATAAAACCTTAGTAGTTCTTTTAATATCTTGTGGGAAGTCATATATCTACCTAAAGCAAGAGGACAGACTCAGATATCACCCTGAAGATGTGGACTCAAATTCTACAGTTTTAGCTCCTGGTTTTACAAGCTGCTAGTTATGAAAGAGACCCCTACCTTCAAGCCTGTTAATATTCCAATAGCTGCTATGAACCACTTCTGGATCAACCCAAGGGGAGACAGTTGTTTTTATCCTGTTCTTAGTTCTTTTCATATCAAATCAATTATATGATTTGATCTTTCATAAGAATTATTTAACTTGGGAAGTCCTTTTAGTCTAAATTGTTACAGACAATATGATCTC
>PVIU01022538.1:0-29167 GCA_004026605.1 Ondatra zibethicus
AAAAAAAAAAAAAAAGAAAAAAAAATTATATAATCACTATCACCACACTGAAGGATGGATGACAACAGGATGCAATAACTATTTGGGAGAGCAGGACCAAGAAGGGTACAGAAATAAAGGGAAAAAAATTAGTTTGAGGTAGCTGTATTTACATGACTGACTTTTAAATTCAGTTTCCCAATTGTGCCATTATTTTATGTGACAAATTCTTTCTACCCTGAAAATGAAGTTTAAAATCCTCCAATACAATAACATCTGACTGTTTTGACATGCTGTAACATTTATATCCTTACTCTGTACCCAGTGTTGATGCCAGGCATTTTAAATCCTTTAACTTACTTAATTCTTACAACTTGGGTGTACTAGGCATTGTCTCTGGTTTACTAACTGGAAGATAAGACACAGGAATAGTAAGTTGTTTGCGTAAGTTCATCCAACTGATAAACCGAGGGGTCTGTCTACTATGCATTCCACAGCCTACACTAACAACTAAGCAATTCGGCTCTTTGGCATTCATATGTGGCCCTGTCAAAAAACTCACGCTTAGCAGTAAACATCCTAAGTGTGATGTTTATTACGACTGTAGTCACACCACAGACTTAAGAAAGCTTACTTCCTAAACGCAAATTAAACAGGAGCCGTCTCTTAAATACTCCTTGCCATTTATAAAAATAGCAGTCTGTAAACAATTTTAAGAGAACATGAATAAAACATGAAAGTCTCTGAGAAATACACACTGACACAAGAAATCTACTTTTCTTGTCCTTGTATCTCAATCTGTGTTTCATGCTATAATTCTTTAAGTGTTTGAGTAATTTGAAATTTCCTGCTATCAGCTTTACATTAACGCTATTCTTCAAATACAATCACAAAATATTCAGATTTCTCCCTTGACATCCAGACTTGTATATACAGCTGCCTACTTGGCAATTCTACCCACATATCTTATAGACACAGCAATTTAAGATGGCCAGAATTGATTGCCTATGCCTCTAAACACATTCTTGCATTCCCTATCTTGACACTGTTAAGATTATTCTTTTGTCCAGAAAACAAGAGCCCAGTGTCGTCTCCAATCCCTCACACCACGTCAGACCTGTCAAATAGAGTAGGAGCTGCTCATCACCTCCACTATCAGCCTGTCTTCTCCACCATTCTCTCTCTCTTAACTGCATTGCTAAGGTAGCCTCTTCATTGCCTCCCATCTTAGATCACTGCAGTCTACTTTTGACATGTGGGCTAAAACTATCACTGCTAAACCGAGAAGATGTCACACCTCTACTTAAAACTCTCCATCATATTTAATCCACAGAAAATGCCAAGATCTTGATGATAGCAGGACTCTATTGTTGTGTCTTCCATTTCCCTCAGAGGCATTATCTCCTTCCACAACTCCCATGTCATTCTTGTCCAGGCACACCACCAGGACTAGTACTCATCAGTCTTGACCCTTGGTATTCAATACCTCTGGGACAAGTTCACACAGTTTCTGCCTCACTACTTTCAAGGCTCTCTTCAGAGGTCGCCTTTTCTGAGTGACATACTTCAATCGCTTTCTCTAAAACAGCAAACTCTTCATGTAGAACATGTCCCTTTCTGTGCATGTCTCCATAACTCTTATCACATCCTGTCACTATGGACATTTTCTCATTTATCTGTCCATCATTCTGGACAGAGTAGCAACTCCATGCTAATAGTGATTTTATCCTCCAGCTTTATAACCTAGATCATTTTCAAACATATGTTGATGCCTTATAAATATTTCAATTAACAATTTAATTAATAGAATTAGAATAGTAAATAAAATTATTATATGAAGTAAATTCTTAAAAGTGAAATACCAAATGCTCTCAGAGTAAAAAACAGCAATAGTTTTGTTAGTATTCTTATATATTTTAACTTACTTTATTTCCTTGATTCAGTGGATGATTCAATAGGTAGATTACATTTAAAATAAAATCATAGCTTGGGTAAAATATATTACCCAGTTGTACATCTTGCTATCTTTTCAATTCTCATGTTGCTATCTTTCAATTCTCTGCCAAGCCTCTCATAATATGCCCCCAAAGTACCTAACAGTGTTCCATGTCCAAAATAACGATCTTCTTATCTCATTACACAAAGGAAAACCTCTCAGTTTCACAGTTCTGACATGAGAAAAGAATCGCAACATTCTCAATGGGTGCTATAAAACTAGCCCAGCCTATGAGAACACAAACATATCCCATGCTTCCTCCCTAAGCCACCAGAGAAATTCCGCCTTCACAGAAGCCCATGGTTCCCATCATGTTGACTTCATCACAGCTCTTGCTATCCGGGAGCTGCTCTTCTTTGCTTTGTGTATTCTCATCGGTTCACATTGAGAGCAAAATCCTATTGGCCCAGAGATGCTGCTCTTCTTCAGGACAACTCTGAAGCTTCCAAGCATTGGTCTCTCTTTTTGCTGCTTCCTCCCTGTGACCAGGAGCTAAGTGTTACAGTCTCAGCCCAGGGGCCTCTCAGTCCTCACTGGCTGATATTCTGGGGGAGCTGGGACTAAGTGTGAGTGAATCACACAGTGCATAGCCAGTGCCCAACAATGAGTAAATAAAGCAATATCTTTAGACATGTCTCATAACCTGGAAAATGAAAAGCTAGGAAGTCACTTAGATACAATTTCTAGCACTTCCACATCATAAATCTTTGACCTATCAAAGTTAAATATTTTCAAGTTTTTAAATAGAACAAAGACTTTATGAGGACCTTTTACATCTCAGAACCTATAAATTCTATGAAAGAAAGAAATATTCACACTTCTGAATATAGTAAAATTCTGTTTTTATGTAAACACTGACACCACAATTTAGGAGAAAACTCTTTTTGGCACTTGCTCACAGAGCATAATAAATCATTTCCTTCTACATATTAATGTTGTTGCGGGTGGGCCTTTATATAAAGAAAATATTGGTTTCGAAGGCTCCCTTCTAGCCACATGGCATGACCAAGATACAGAAGCTAGCAATTTCAAGCTTGGAGATTTAAATTAAGCATTCAGTATAAGCCTAAATTTTAAAAAAAGAGCCATTAATTCTAGTTTTCAGTTTAGATCCCAGTGTGATGATCACTCTCTTCTAGTTATCACTCTGTTGCTGTGACAGATACCATGACCCAAAGCAACGAAGGAGATGAAAGGTTTTATTTGGCTTTATTTCCAGGTCAAGGTCCACCACTGAGAGAAGCCTAGGCAGGGACGCAAACAGGATAAACCACAGAGGAAGCCTGTCTGGGGCTCCCTCACAGGTTCGTGCTTGCCAAGTTTTATCATATCGCCCAGGACCACCTTCCCAGAGAAAAGTCAGCCCACTGTGAGCTGGGTTCTAATGGATAACAATCAAGAACTCCTCCACAGACATGCTCCCAGGCCAATCTGATCTACGCAATCCTGCAATGGAGCCTGCCTTCTCAGATGACTCTATGCTGTGTCAAGTTGACCTTTAAAGCTAACTAGGACACATATTAAGACTGCTTTATCCACAGAGAGTGCCTACTAACTGGGAGAACACTGGTTATCTATAGTCTGGCATTCAGAAAGCCTGAAGTTCTCATTCTTTGGAGTTCATCAAGGACCTCTGTCTGGGTTCCAGCCTATGAGATGTAAAAAAGCATCTTCAGGCTTAAGACTATGAGATCCAGAAGTGCCCAGTGTCCTTGCCTTACCCTTGCTTTTCCCCTTAAGGAAAGTTAAATGCACATCATAACTACCACAGACATACACCAAGGATGACTGAACCTTGATGTGTGATTGACCTTCACACCTGACTCACACACTAACCAGAGGACCAGTTGCTGAAAACCTACTCTGTAAATTATGTGAAGTAGAATTAAATTTCTTCTTTAGCCTAATGGTTGAACATGACATTATTTTGAGACATCCTTGTTCTGCAACAGGCTGCATTATGACAAATACACTCATTGATTCTGAGAGGTAGTAACTTGAAAATTCTTTTATTCATTACACTATCTTTTGCACGTTTGAGCTATGTTCTACTCCATTACACTTCATGGGAACTGGAATTTTCCTTATTACCAGGAACTTCTCTAACACTGCGTTGCAATATACCACATATACAAATACGTGGGCAATATGTACATTATATAGAACTATTTGAAAATAATGACAACAGATTTAAATCAACATTCCAAACTAAGGGGCTAAAGCAACGACTCCATGGGTAAACTGTAAACTGTTTCCTGTGCATGTATGAAAAACTGAACGTGGACACCCAGCACCCACACAAACGCCAGGGAGATCTACAATCCCAGGGTTCAGGGAAACAGGGATCAGGAATCCCTGGGACAAATTGGCTAGCAAAACTGGCCAAGTCAGTAAGTTTCAGTTTCAGCTTCATCAAGAGAACCTGTGTTGATATATAAGATAGAGAACAATCAAAGACATCGAGTATCAACTATTGGCCTCTACACACACATACACAGATATGTACACACATATCCACACACATGTGAACATTCATAAACACATTCATGGCTACCACACATACATACACAAAAGCAATCAACAAACAAAAATTAATCATAGCAAATTAATCCAATCCAACTAATCAATTAATTCCTTACTTTGTACCTGACACTAAAGCAACTACTCAGCAAACAGAATGCAAACCCCATGTTCTGGGCCCACCATAGAGAAACTCACTGTCAATACTACCAGAATACACTGAATACTACATAGGCCCTGCTTCCCTCCATCTCAGTCTAAAGTTAACACACATGGTTTTACAGCCATCTTGACACAGTAAGGAAGAACAATGCCCTGGTTAGATTTAAGAAAAAGAGATCAGTTTTCAGCAATCAAACTAAACTGAACTATACTTACAAGTCATTTCACTACAAGCACTGTTTGGAAAATTATTCGTTGACTTGTGATAGATTCCAAAATAAAGGACTAACTATTAATATCTAGGCTATGGGACTATCAGACAAATTGTGCTATACGAGAAGTGGGAGCTTCTAGGTTATCTGGAAAATATTCTTCTGTTCCACTATTATTATGGCTAAAGCTTTTCAGATATGTATTCATCTATTCATTTTCCTCATTCTATATATAGCTCTTAGCAGCTAGTATGTGTGCAGATATGGCTATTTCAAAATTTAAAAAGCCTGGGACAAAGGAGAAAAGAGTGGCCCATGCCTGGGTTAAAAGGCAGGACTTTTCACACTCTTCAGCTATATGCCCACTGCTCTCCATGAGTTACTCTCCAGTCTCCATCAGACTGATGGTCAGAGCTATAGCCCATGTCAGCCTTGGCGAGCAGCAGTATAGTATGAGTGATAACTGTAATATAGACTTGTTTCCCTACGGCTGGTAGACTTCAACCCCTGCTATTGGGAGGAGGGGTCACCCACACCCAAGCTCCACCTCGGAGATAGTTTCAGTTAAAAAAATAAATCCTTATTTCACAGCATGTGAAAAGGCAAGGCTGTTCCTCCCTCAGATATTTGCACATTTTGCAAATACACTTTCTTTCAGTGACCAAAATACATCTCATTAGAAGCAATGAACAATTTCAGAAAAATAATGTTTAACTTAAGAAATTTTTCTTAAAAAATTGAATTCCTTAAGTGTCAGTATTACATTTTATTCAAGAGAAAAGTTACGTAAATGTTATCGTTCAGTTTACCAATAAAGACTAAATGATATTTATTTTAATGCCCATTAAGCAGTACTAAAATTATGAGTTAATTTCCTTTTTCCCATTTTCTGCTCCCATATATGACATATAGAGGCCAAGTCTCAGTTTCTTCTAGAACTAATATTCTCTATTTAATTATACTTCTAAGTCTTCCTATATCCCTTTTATAGACACAACACATTTCATTTGGTAAATCACAGAAGAACTCACAAAACCACAAACGAGTACTAATAATAAATTACTTCAGAAATGTATACACTTTGGCTCTTTATGTACATAATTAAAGTCATAATTATGCAAATATAAATAGTATTATTAATATTTTACTCTCCATCTGCAGAGCTGATACAAAAGAGGTCCTAAGTAAATCCATTTGCCCCAAGCCAAGGGAAACATTTTCCTCTCACTTTTAATCGGAAGAGAAAATGCGGGATCTAACGGAAGGCTCACCGCGTAGGCGTGAGCTCCACAAAATACTTTCCACACCGCATAAACCGCACCACCAAAACGTGGTTCCCAAAGAAAACGATTTCTGCCTTGAGTTCAGTTCAGAGTAAACATCAGTGAATGGATTGGAACTATACTTTGAAAGTAATTTCATATGGCCCAGTAACATTCCTTGGAGACATACATACACACACACACGATATACATACAGAAACATAGATAATATATATATTATATAATCTTTCAAATCTTTGATTTCTCTTTAGTTTTAGGCTCTAACTGGCACAGCCATGAGCCCACCATGAGTATTAAATACGGCTAAAGCTACAAAACTATCTTCCAGTCATAATCCATAGATATGTAATTTTTGTTTTTAAGGAAAGCTTTCTGGTAAAGATTTAACACTTTTTATATTTTACTGCAGGACTTTTCAGACCTTTAATTAATCAATATTGTTGTGACTCTCCAAAGACCGATAAACTCTCTGGCAATAAATTCATTTGGAAGGAATTGGTTTAAACTTCCCCTCAGCCACACTTAACAGAAAACAGTTTGAAAAAATATGGTTCAATTGTGAGAGTCACTTTTTTACTCCAGAAGGAATCATAGGGTGTTATCGTGGGCTTTACCTGGTTACTTATTAAGCACATGGCCTTTTCCCACACCTGGCCCAAGCTTCCATCTTGGAACAACTAATATTTATCAGAGAAGAGACATTAAGCAAGAAAAATAAATATTCAACTTCTGACACTCATAAAATCCAAGGCAAGAGTTTTGCAAATCAAATTATTATCTTTAGATTTCATAAAGCCCTTTAATCCCCTGTCTTAGGTGAACTTAGGAGTCCTGTCTTGTAAACGGACTCCACTCCATGAGGGAAAAGAGGGCATGAAGTTGAGAGGCGATGGAAGAACAGGAGGTGGATCTGGGAGGAATTAGGAGAAAAAGTGTGTGTGGGGGGGATAATAGGATTGAAATACACTATATACATTAATGAAATACTAAAAGAATTTATAAGATTGTATTTTTAAAAAGAAAAGAAGAAGTTCTGTCTATGTCCAATAGTGCAAGAAAGAAATAGGGAGAAAGAGAGGGAGGGAGGGGAAAGGGAAGGAGAGAGGGGAAAGGGGAGGAGGAAGAGGAATGAAAATAGGAAGGAAGGAAGGAAAAAAGTTAGGATAAGTAGATGAACAGACATCCTCCACTGATCATTGGCAGCCACTCTCATAGTAGGCAAATACTATGCCTATAAGGAAAGCATACCTCGCAAATAAAATATTTTATAGTAATTTACCAGTTTGCTTGGTTATATATGTAATTCATTTTTAAACAAACATTAAATGAAATCATAGAGTGATATAATCAGAATAAAAATTTTTGACTCAGTACAAAGTCTAAAAATGAAACAAGAATTCTTAATAACCTTACCCCGTTAACATTCAACTCATAGCTCCCGCCAACATAATTACCCTTCATTTACAAACCCCAGCACAATTCCAGGGGAGAAGCAATGGTGGGCGTTTCCAGATTATTTTTATTTTCTCTTTCATCTTTATATGGAAATCAAAACTTCTTCAAATCAATAATCTAAGTTTTATCTTCCACAACTCTACTATTTAGAAAAACAACTGCAGAAATTTAGTTCAAATCCAAACACTAATTAAGACTAACAGTCCTTGAACAAATTAAATTTTCAATGTCTCAGGAAAGTGGCATTGCCTACAGAAAAGGGGGGGGTGATCTAATTCATGAAGCTGTTACATTCATAAAAAGAAATGACGCGCAGACCTTGTAGATGTCTCAGCTGATACCCAGCCACAACCACCTGAGTCTGATCCTTGGGATCCATATGGTAGGAGAATGACCACAACCAAAAGCTATCCTCTGACCTCTGTGCATGCTCTATAACATGTGCATAAGCATGTGGACATATACATATGCCCTCACATACACACAAACACACACACAATGTTTTAAAAATGAAAGAAACAATACATTGAAACCACATAACTCCATCTCTAGCAGCAGTGAATGCTAAGTGTCATAAGCAAGAACACTCTAGCAAAAGAACCATAGACTTAATGGCACAGGGATGGCATCAGGGTGATGGTGAAACACGCTATAATGATCCTGTACTGAGAGGTGGAAATGAAAGCATAGAGTTTTCAGAAAGAAAAGGGTAAGAAAGGCAATTTCAGGAACCACAGGGCATTTGAAGGCAAAGGTAGGCAAACTTGAACTCCATGGTGCTTTGGCAAAGTCCGCTTCCTCAGATTCTCTGGCCTCTACTACGACCATGGCCACTCTCTGCTCTAGGTGCAGGTCTCTTCACATCCTCTCTTCTATACATACATGAAGCTCCAGGTCAAATCCGCAGGCTCCTACAGGGGCCTCTGAAAAGGTACCTATCTCCACCTCTCCTTTTCCTGAGCTCCTAGCCGTGACTTTTGGAGAAGAGCTGCCAATGGTTGCATCCTAGTTTTCACTGCTCATTAAGTATGTTTTCATATAAACCTTTTTCATCTCATAAAGTGCAAATCCTTGAAGGATAAGGATTATTTTCAGAAAAAAAAGAAGAGGAAGTTTACAATCAACTAACTCTAGGCTTTTCAATCTCAAAACCACCCATAAAAGGTAACACATTAGAGATTTTCCTTTTACACAGAGTATGCTCAAGTCCAAAGGTGATGAAGAACTAGAGTGAAAATCACACCAGTAATAAATGGAGAGGCAAGCCAGAGAGTGCTGGCATCCAACTCTCTCTGCCACTACTGCCCACTTACTCTACAAGAGTAGTTGGCTCAAATTAAGGGCTTAATAGACTGTCTTAGTCACCTACCAGCCATTTGCTAACCAAAGAAAATAATAAAACAAGGGAAAGACCTTAAAATAGATTTGGTTCCCACCACAAGTAAATATCTAAATAATCCTTAAAGTAAACTTCTGCGATTGGATTATTTACCAGGCCTGAAACAGCATAAATTATCTCCTATATACTCTTCAAAACAAACCCTAAACTAAAACAAAACTTCATGTCTGAATCGAAATGTTCTGCCTGCAAACTGATTTCTAACTATAAATCTGTGACTCTACCAAAAGAGCAATTTCTGGCTTAGTCTAGCCAATGAGGCACTGTAAACAGTCTGGTAGACACAGCCATGAAAGCACGGTTTCTACAGAATACAGCACTGAAGAACAGGAGAAAACCCCAGGGCCACTCCGCTGTTTCACCTAACCCATACCAGTCCAACCAAATTGCATCTTAGAATGCAATCCTGAAGTCAATGAAATGCACACAGAACAAGAAGGGACTCAGACATTTAAAGTCTAAAATCAGTTTCACTTGCAGGAAAATCAATTTTTTCTTCTAGAAATTTTCTTTAAAACACTAATGTCTACATTCTCTTCTGGAATTTCTTGATTTTCTCCTCCAGAAACTGAGGCATGAGTTGGCATTGTGATCCAATACCGTCCCTGCCCATCTTTTCAACTTTGCAGATCAAATGGAATGGCGTGTTAACCATCAGGAGAAGCAAGCAACCCCTTCTCACCTGTGTGAACAAAAGGCTGCCTGCACTAGAGAACCGCACTCTCCAAATGTACTCTATTAAACTTGGAGAGTAGAAAGATGGGTTGTCAGAGAAAGACACTAAACACCTCCAGGGACGAAGTGTTTTTACTTCAATACCATGAGGACTCACGTGAGTTGAGCATCTCTGAGAGACTCAGCTCCTTTGTTTTGCTCTCTGCATGGTGCTTGCTAGGGAGTAATGTAGATGCCGGTTCTCTGAGATTCATTAATCTACTTTCAAACACATGGTGTGAATGGATTTGCTTTGGTCTCTTCAGTCACAAGGGCTCAAGAGTATATCATGCTCTGCAGCTCTTAAACTCCCCCACAGTCAACACCTTAGGTTATCAGCTCCTCAACTAAACACTCCAAGGTCTTGACTGACTGACACACGTCACCAGAAAAGTTATCACTTAGGACAGAGCAGTCAGAACCTGCCAAAGTTCTGTTGGTGAGTAAAGACGTGGGGGAGGGTGCTGCTTCATGTCTTCAGAGCAACAAGAAAAGGTCAGTGAAGTGATAGAATTAAATATTTTTGGGTGGTGATGATAGAATTGTTTAGAATGTAACTATTATCTATATTTCTGGAAATCCACAACTAAAAAAGACAGTGCAGACTCCCTTTGTTATACTAACATTCTTGGAGCACTGGGGGACCCATTTGGTTTGAAATGGTAGCAATCCCTTCATGAAACTACTAACACCTTTGTACCATAATTGCTTTCTACTGCAAAATAATTAAAACAGCAACAACAGGGATATTTATATCAAATACCTTGGGATTATAAACTCAAAGAACTTGAACCAAAGCATACGTTTTCATTAGTAATATTTACTTGAGGTTGGGAAGATGGTTCAATGGTCAAGTGCTTGCTACACAAGCATGAGAATCTGAGCTTAGATTAACAGAGCCCACATGAAAGCGACGGTCAGCAGCAGCCTCTGTAACCCCAGCACTAGAAGTGGGGGACAGAGACAAACCGATCCCGAGGTTTGCTTACCTGCCAGCCTGTATAGCTGAAACGAAAAGCTACAGATTTAGTGAGAAATCCAGTCATAGAAATAATAAAGCAGAGAATGACAGAGGAAGGAATCTGACATCAGCTCCTGCTCTACTATCTGCACCTGCATGCACACACACACACACACACACACACACATGCACACAGACATGCATGCACACACTTACTTTACAAACAATGCCTAAATTTAAATATGACCGCCGGCATTCATTAAATTTGATCCCTGTTAAATCACAATTTGGATTCCCCATCTCTCCGAAAGATTAAAATTGGGTGAAGTCTGTAAGGCAACAGTTACAATGCTATGTGATAAGTGCTAGGCCTGGCATATATTAAACACTAAATGCCAACTACTGCAATGAAGACACCATGCAATTACATAATTTCCCAGCATCATTATTACAAATCCAGGTAACAGTAATGGCAAATGGTCTGCATCAAATATCACAAGTGCTCTTTGACAGATGCAGTTGATATTTTTGGCATCTGATGCTATTTGCCAGTCAGACTACTTAACCTATCTGAATGCTGGCCAAACATGCCTTTTAATAAACATTCACAGTATGTAAGACAATATAAATGCGTGAGTTCCACACAATCCTACTCTTCAGAAGAGATCTAGAAATGTATCTTAGAGACTCGTGTGGGCACAGAAAGATATTTGCACATGCCACTCCTTAGAGACATTGCTACTGGGCAAATTCAGAAAAGGACCACATAGTCCCAGTCCCAGACATTGAATCCATTGTACTCTTAATTGTCAAGCCCAAATATGGTCATGGTTTTTAACCCAGTATCCAAATAACTTCTGAGTGTTTAATGAAATTGCTTCCTTTGTACAACACATCTGTTATCACACCACTACAGCTTGCAGAACAAATCAGAAATACATACACTCACGCACACACATATATGTATGTGTGTAGATATGAGTCTACATATAGAAAACAGACGTCAGTGTTGAGTGTATTCTATTGCTCTCCACCTCATATTTAAAGACAGGGTCATAATTGAGTCCATTTAATTTTCATTACTTGACTGTGTACCACTGCATGTTTTGAGTGAAATAAATAAAAAATTTAAAGTAGCAAGTATTTTTGCATGTTAGAAGAATCAAAGCATTCCTAAAAAGATATTACAACTTCCCGAGAAACAGAACTTTATTTTCATATCTAAATAGTGCAGATATATTTTGTGTTTGTTTGTAGAACGTAAAAACACGCTGCCAGCACATGAGGTAGTAGCCATCTTGAACTCTTGGAAATAAAAACCCCAAATTACCCAAAACAACAGGACATAATTTGGGAAAATGAAAAGAAAAATGTCTTCTTCCTTAGCAAACTGTAGGAAGATAGATCACAAACTCTAGCTGACTACAGAAGGCAGGAACCTGCATGAGGAAAGCAGAAAACCATAGCCTGCCCAGACTCCACATTATAAACTCCTCTGCAGAAAGTCCTGGGCATGGGAGTGCAGAGAAAATCAGAGAACACACTGAAGATGCATGGTCTTAAAAAGTCAGGCGTCTAATTGGTCTTCTACTTCTAGGAATTTAAAACCCTAGCAGGCACTCAAAAGAACTGAACATTTAACAGAAAAGTCTCTTTGAAAGGCGAGTATCTACATATTAACCCAACTGTATTACAATAGTAGTGACTCAACTTGTTCACCATAAACATACCAAATATCACATAGCCTTCCCTTCAGTCAAAAAAAAGGCATGGACACACACACACACACACACACACACAATATCACAACTATGAAATTTATTTCTTCTTATAATTGGTACTATATATTACTAGTTGGTCCATGCTGAAACCTGTAGTTGATTGTTTTTACTCTTTGCCCTTACTTTTTTGGCTCCTTCCTCTTTGCTCCTTTGGGGTCCAACCACTAAGCTCCGAAAGAATTACACATGGAGACTTATTTTTTCTTGTGAATGCCCGGCCTTAGCTTGACTTATTTCTAGCCAGCTTCTGTTAACTTAAATTATCCCATCTACTTTTTGTCTCTGGGCTTTTATCTTTATCCTATATACCTTTCTTTACCACTTACTCTTTGGCTGGTTGTGTAGCTGGGTGACTGGCGGCTGGAGTAATCCTCCTCCTTTCGCTACTAGATCCTCTGTTTTCAGAATTCTCCTCCTATTTGTTCTCTCTGCCTGACAGCTCCACCTGTCCTTTCTCCTGCCTCGCTACTGGCCGTTCAGCTCTTCATTAGACCAATCAGGTGTTTCAGACAGGCAAAGTAACACAGCTTCACAGAGTTAAGCAAATGCAACATAAAGGAATATAACACACCTTTGCATCATTAAACAAATGTTCCACAGCATAAACAAATGTAACACATCTTTCAATAATATCCCACAACAGGAACCCTATTCAGTTTAATCACCAATGGAAAAAATGAGAAGCAGGATAAAGAGACCAGGAGTAGAAGCAGCAGCATTATCCTACAACGCACAAACTCCAGGTGAAGTCACTGAATAGAATCCAAAGAAGGGAGGTTTTTGGTTCTGTTAGTCTGTTTTCTCTTTGACTAAGATAAATGAAGAGATTTGGATTCTTGGTACTTCAAGTACATCCAATAAAGTGTCTAGGTCTCAGAGTTCTACCCTTACTCTATAAAGCTCTGTTTTTCACATAAGTGCTTACCAAAATTCTGGACCAAAGTTTTTAGTTTAACCATTAGTTTTATCTTAGTCCTAACTTCACTGTGGATGTAGAAATAAAATCTCTCTGAAACTAATTACAGAGAGCCCCCCCCCGACTTTCACAGAATGCCTTAAGTTGTCTAGTAACTGCCCTGAGAGTACTACCTTTTTCACATTAGAGGCCAAGATGCTGCCAAACCCAAAAATCTTTACAGCTACCTCTGCTGTATTAATCATGCAGGTGAAGCTGCCACACACCTTGCCTTTCACACATATGTCACACCAGCTCACCCGCAATCAAAGCTGCAGTCATTGTGATTTCAATACATACCAGAAGCTATTGTCAACAAACGTACAACCAGTGATCCCTATTGGCTTTAAAGGAAAAACAACTCACAAATAGAAGACCCCAGCCAAAACATATTTTCTAGACATGTTGCTAGGTAAGACTAGTTTTGCTTCAGTTTGCTAGAAATCAGTCTGAGGAAAATCTATAGAGTAGGGTAAAGAGGGGATGGGGCAGGGTGGGAGAGAAAACAAACTGACTAACCTCACATAGGACCTTCGTTGGCTACGAGTCCCCTCAACAGAGGCTAAATGGAAGTGATTGTCTCCCTGCTCCCTCCTGTCTCCCTATTCACTGGTCAGAATACCTGTGGTCTTCTGAGGATCCACTACGTGGCCTCCATAAGCTGTTGTTTGGGAAAGTTAAGGCCCTGAAAAGTTCAGTGGAACAAAATATTCCCATGGATTTGTTGTGGCTTCTACACCAGAGATCACATGAAGGCTGCTCCAAAATAAGCATGAGGAGATTAAGGTGACTTACCGTACTAAACATGAGGCCACACTGAGAATGCAGAGGGCTTAAGTACCACAAGGCCCTGAACTATCTAAAACCTGAAAGTATGCCAGCAAGGGCTGAGCATAAAGCTAAATGCATCATGGGAGGGGGACAAGTGGGCCCAGTGTACATGTATGCCTTATAAGAAGACTTCTTGAAAAAAAGAGCAAATTTTAAAGAGAGAAAGATCTGAAAACCATAGTAACAGATCCAATCAATAGTTTCCAATTAATCCCAAAGACTTGGGTAATTTAACAAAGTCCTACCAAAGTTTCCAAGGATATTCTAATCTTATAGAAATATATCCAAAGCACAAAAAGTAAATTATGTTTCTACATATTCTGCTTGGTTTGTATGCCTTGATCCCTAATTCTCTCAGAGATGGTAAGAAAGAAGAAAAATTGAAAGCTGATCTCATAGTATCCGTTTCTACACAAGACAGAAGCACTACAGATCTACAGCCAAAATCACCATCACAGTCTAAATTGAAAGTTGAAAATTTTGAAGCATGCGGAAATGAACATAAGAAGGCAGGAGTTAACTGTCCATAGGTAGTAAAGGGAAGAACATCCGTGCTGAAACGACCATGGGGCCACACACACATGAACAAAGAAGGCACAGTTTAATATACAGCCAAGGTTGGAGATCAGAAATACTTCCAACATTGAAGCCTATCACCAGACAGGGCCAGCAGCCAGCATATGAGCAAGGTTCAGTAGCTAACAAAGGACAAGTCAAAAGATGGACAGACACAGGCTTCAGTGCATGACCATCCCTCAATGGAACAGGCAACACATGAACAGCATGCAATCATTTGGACCAAGGAAGAGTGTGCATCCCTGAATGATCAGCTTATGATATCCTGAGACATAAATGACCTCAACACAATTACTTTGTCCAGTTGCTTCTCTAAGCCCTATAAAATTTCTACATGAACAGTCCTTGGGTCCCCTCCTATTACAAGAATCTTCTTAGTCTTTCTTGTTCTTCTTTAATAAATTTTGATGTATTTGCTTTATTTACAACTGTGTGTCCATGTCTCTAATCATCGTCAGCAACAATGAGTCCAAGAGCCAGTGTCTCAAGTTGACTTTTGGCGGCCATTCGGTGTCCATCACCTGAGTCCTTGAGTCATGAAAAAGGCCCCATCTCTGTCAGAGATCTTCATCAATAAGATAACAAAGCAAGTCAAGAAACATTCGTTAATGAAAATACATCAATATTGACAGAAAAATGAGATTCCATGGCTTTTGACACATAGCCCATGCATGTTTTCCCTATCCCAAGCTTAGCCTGAGGGAAGCTTCATTCTCAAGTGTGGTGGCCAAGAAAATGAGGCTTCCTCTTTCCTCAGTATCCCTAATCAAGGAATACACTCTTCCCAGGAGAGGGAGTCTCCAGGTCTCTAGCACTTCTCAAATCCCTAGTTCTATATGGCATTGGCTAAATTTTCAGTAAGCATGACTAGGATAACAGTTCCTTCTTCTTCCCTGAGTCCCATGCCAAGGGCCAAGGCTCTCCTCTAGCAAAGCATCCACAAGACACCAGCATCCGCAGGGTCCTAAACACAGATCACTTGTGGAGCTATACCACACCAGGAGAGAGAGCCAACGATGATCACCTCAATAACACCCTGCTCACAGAGCAATGGTCACACTCCAAGAAAAGGAAGTTGCTATACCAAATCAGTTGCTCCAGACCAGAGATGACGCTGAGTGGTGAGGATGGGGAGAGGCATGCCATGAGACTGTATTATAACCAACCTGAACTAACATGTAGTGGAGTAACAGAGCACAGAGAAGTTCAGAACTAAGAGCAACCTAAGAACAAGGTAATGTTGATGGAAGTGAAAAAGTAATCGGTAGCACAAGAAAGCTGTCAATCACCCTATAGACCAGATAGGAAAAAAGTTGTTAAAGGCCATTCTTGGGATAGATCAAACCTCAAACACTGGCCTCAAAGGCTATGCTTACACAGTGGCCTGAAACTAATTCAATCAGCGTGTGGGGAGAAGAGGGGGCAGAAGGAGAAGAGAAGGGGAGAAGGGGGGAGGAGAACTTGAGGAAAAATGATAGTCGAGATGGGGTAAGGACAGAGATGAGAGCAAGGAAAGAGATATTTTGATTCAGGGAGTTATTATGGGGCTATCAAGAAACCTGGCCTCCGTGAGAGAAATTCCCAGAAATCCACAAAGATGACCCCAGCTAAGACCCTAAGCAATAGAGGAGAGGGTGTCCAAGCTGGCCTTGCCCTATAGTCAGATAGATGAATATCTTAAATGTCACCACAGAACCTTCATCCAGCAACTGATGGAAATAGAAGCAGAGACCCACATTGGAGCACTGGACTGAGCTCCCAAAGTCCAGCTGAAAAGTGGGAAGAATGAGAATATGAGCAAAGAGGTCAAGACCATGATAGGTACACCCATTGAAACAGTTTACCCTAGCTAATGGAAGCTCACCAACTCCAGTCAGACAGGGAAGAAACCAGCATAGGTCTAAACTAGTCCCTCTGAATGGGGGTGACAGTTGTATGGCTGGAGCAGACTGAGGGGCCACTGGTAGTGACATCAGGATTTATCCCTACTGCTTGTACTGGCTGATTTGGAACCTATTCTCTTTGGATGAATACCTTCTCAACCTAGATATAGTAGGGAGAGCCTTGGACCTTCCCTAAAGCAATGTGCCTTACCCTCTCTGAGGAGTGAATGGAATGGGTAGGGGGAGGAATTGGGAGGATGGGAGGGAGTGGGTGGTGTAGGAGGTTTTTTTGTATTTGTGTTGCTTTTATTGGTGAATAAAAAAATTGTCTTGGCCTTTTGATATGGCAAAACTCAGGTAGATGGAGTAGACAGAACAGAATGCTGGGAGGAAGAAGGGCAGTGTGGCAAATGCCATGGTTTTTTTGCCCGAGACTGATGCTGGTTAGAAGCTTTCCTGGTAAGCCACAACCTCGTGGTAAACACAGATTAATAAAAATGGGTTAGATCAAGAGTGAGAGTTGGCCAAAAAGAGGTTAGATATAATGGACCAGGCAGTAATTTACTTAATACAATTCCCGTGTGGTTATTTCAGGGCTTAAGCTAGCCGGGCAGCCAAAACCAAAAATAGGCCCACACCTTAGTACAACAAGTGGGAACTGGGATTGGTATGGAAAATGGTAGTTTTACTTAAAAAAAAAAAAAAGGAAAGAAGAAAAATAGTCCAGCCAAGTAACTAAAGAAGCAAGAAACAGAAATGTTTATCAGATAGTAGGAAGAAGTTGACTCCAGAATTACTGTTATCTAAAATGTTTAGTTCTCACCAGTTACAAGAAAGGCTGAGTACGAAAGGTCCTGCATACAAAGCAAAAAAGCAGGGACCCAGCTACAGTGCAACAACTATAAATATGCTCAAAGAACTAAGGGAAACCACACTCAAAAAAATAAAGAATTCTTGATAGGAACGTTTTACCATACAAGAAAGATCAACAAAGACAGAGAAATTATTTTGTTAGAAATCCTACCTACAGAACGTAAAATAACCAGCATAAAAATTGAATGGAAGGGATTAACTATGCTTGTGAACTGGCAGAAGGATGAACAAACTGCATCAATACAGACTACATAATCGAAAATATAAGTCATGATAAATAAAGAAAATAAGCAGGGCTTCAGAGGAACATGAGAGGTGACTGAGCACACATACCAAATGGGACCCCAGAACAGGAATGCAAAAGAGCAAGACCAGTTTCTGGAATAAGGAAGAACTGATACACGTCCAATTTGATGAAATACTAATTTAAAAACAGTAATCCGGGATGCTCAGCAAACTCCAAGCAAAATAAACACAGAGAGAATACACACCCAGACACATCATACTAAAAACACTGAAAGACAAGAAAGAGAGCATTTTAAAAAGTGGAAAAGCAAGAATGACTTGTCACATATGAGGAAATGTCATTAACAGTTAACTTCTCATCGGAAACAATTCCTGCTAGAAGGCATTAAGTTTGGATTGTCAAAGGGGGAAAAAAAAACTTTCGAACATGAATCTCATGTCCATCAAAGCTGTGTTTCAAACATAAAAGTGAAAAATAGGTATAAATATTATCATGTGTTAAGCAATGGATTGTTAGTATGCTAAGTGATGGCTCAATTTAGCTGTCAATATGACTGAACAGAGAGTTATCTAGAAGACCAGTAAAACACACTTCTAGGTGTGTCTCTAATGGTGTTTCAGGATGAAGGCATATGAGTCAGTGAACTGAGTGAGAAAGACCTATCATAAACATGAGTGTCACTATCTCATAGGCTAGTGACCCCAACACAGCTGAAGGAAAGGAAGCAGAAAGCTCATGGCCCTTGGTGAGTGGTTGTATTCTTTTAACTGCTGCAACCACCCATGAACATCAGACGCCAGATTCATCCTTTCAACTTGCACTGGTGCCAGCAACTCTCCAGGAGTCTTGCAGTCCTTCAGCCTTGAGCTGGTCCTGTCACTGATATGAGGCCAGCAGCATTTTTGGACTGAGTTTCTTCAGCTCTCCAACCTACAGGTGTCCATTGGGAAGCCATTCAGTCCCTGATCCTGTGAGCCAATCTAATAAATCCATGTGTATATTTTCTATTAGTTCTCTCACCAGAGAACTGTTAGTCATATTAATATAATATCGATGTGTAATATAAAAATAGACAAGTTGAACACCAAGAGAACTGAAAATGTGTCTGTTTCCGGCTTACATCTGCAATCCCATGACTTGGAAGACCAAGCCAGAAGGACTGTCAAGAGTTTGAAGCAATTGGGGGCTATGCAATAAAGCTCCAGGTTATCCAGAGCTAACATGTGAGAGCTCATCTCAAGGAGAAAGAGGGAAGAAGGAAAGAAGAGAGGGTGGGTGAGTAAGAGCACCCCCCACCCTGATATAGGAGAAAATACTTG
Organism: Ondatra zibethicus; assembly: GCA_004026605.1. Taxonomy (NCBI): domain Eukaryota; kingdom Metazoa; phylum Chordata; class Mammalia; order Rodentia; family Cricetidae; genus Ondatra; species Ondatra zibethicus. Next base: position 19,147 of record PVIU01022538.1, read on the forward strand.
CAACTTATGTGTCTGACATGGGCATGTATTCACCATACATGAAATACACAATTGCCAAGTTAAAATAACACACTTTTTTATAGGCAAGAAGATCTGAATAGGTATTCCTCTGATTCAGAAATGTAGGTCATTTGTAATAACCAATGGCATACCAAAAGATACCTGACATAATTATTCACCAGAAAGATATAAATCAATTATCAAAAGAAACCACTTTCCATTTACTAGCATGGCTGCCATCAAAACACAGCTGCCTTACTGTCTGCAAGGAACTGGTTCCAGGACACTCTCTGCACTCCCAAATGAGGCCAGTGCTCCACTGATTTTATAAAGTGCTAAGTGTTTGTGTTTCTGTAGACTTTCAGTGACTTCTAGATTACTTTAGCCCCTAGCAGAATATAAGTGCTTTATATATATATATAGTTAATTTTTTTACAGACAGGGAATTACACAAAAGGGGATATAAATACACAAGATGAGCAATTTCAAAAAACATTTTCAATCTTTTGTTGATAGATTCTGATAATGTGGAAGATGCAAGCACAAAGGGCCAATTGTCCTCAGAAAAAGTGGGTAAGGTACGGAATAATTGTAAACCTTGTATATTGCTGGTGGAAATGTAAACTGCTGTAACCAATTTAGCAAATATTGCAATTGTTCTTCATAGTATTAAACACAGAATGACCACATGGCTCAGAAGGGTCACTTCTAGGTATACTCCCAGGAAACAGGAAAACACATGTGTGCATAATTGTTTGGGCATACACATGAATAACACCACCATCACCCTAAATATAAACAGCCCAAATGTCCACCTACTAACAAATGAATAAACAGGCTGTCTATCTGCGCAATGGAATTACAAAATAAAAATTGTCTTGACCATGAAAATTAAGTACTAGCTCATGCTAAATATAAATGGAGTTTGCAAACATTAAACTAAGTGAAAAAAGCCAGTTACAAGAGATAATACATTACTTGATTCCATTTATATGGACCACCTAAGACAGACAAATATAGAATTTAGATTGTTGTTTAGTGGTTGTAGACAATAAAAAATGATTTTTAAAGCAGGATTTTTACATGAATGTTCAAAAATAAGATTAGTAAAAGCACTAATCTTTTACAGATAAAAATCCTAAATGAGATTAACAAACCCAATTGTAGCAGTGTACAGCTAACTGCAGACTGTGATGAAATGAAACTACCCCAGGAATGCGCCAGCACTTTAACACAGAGAACAAATGTTCTACCACAAAAAGAGAAGAGAAGGAAAACTGTAATGATCTCAAAGATACCAACACTAATTGAGTAAAACACTCACGTATGATGAATCCAAAATAAAATTATATATTATTAACAGAAGGAAAATACTTAACATTAGAAATGTCCAAAACAGAGACATCGTGAGACTCTGTCTCAAAATCTATAACAAATGTTGTTTTTTAATTCACACATTAAAATTTGTCTCTGTTAGAAATAAAAACTACGAGCACATCTAGTATTTCTACCCTGAATTATCTTATGGTTAAAGTCTTATGGTTAGAGTAAGGAAAGGAAATTTTAAGGACTCAAAAAGACATAAAAGTGAGATTCACAAATAACAAATGCTTTCATAGGACGTATCTCTGAAGCTAAAAACTGTAACCAAAATCCCACCAGTGGCAGGACACAGGGCCACATAAGGGACAAATGATTTTTTTATTCAAAAAAATTAGAAAACTGTTTAAAGTTATATTACTCACAAGAACAAAAAGGTAAAATATCTAGGCACAATTACAACACAGTATTGCCAAGTTTCTTTGAAGAATATTTCATAAGAAGTGAAAATTTTTGAGAATATCAAAAATTACAAAATATGCCACATCTCTTAGTTTAAAAAAAAAAGACTGATACCATAAAGATGACAATCGTCCCAAAAGTCACGTTTAAGTTCAATGTAATTTTAACAACAGAAATTTGTAAAACTTATTGGGGAACTTACTAGAAAGAAGAAAGGGTCAGCAGCCCAGACTTCAAAACAAAACAACATGACAAAAAAGTGAAGCCAAGGAGCAGAACTCTAACTTTATGGAGACACTGAATAGAAAGCAGACCAATCAGAGTCTCCTGTGGAAAGAGGGGGAAGAACAACACAGCAGAGCAGTGCTGACAGGATAATCACTTGGGAAAGGCGTATTCAGAAGTTTCATTTGGAGAGTAGGTTACATAGAGAAACAGAGAATGACCCTTCACTCACACTTCACAACCAAAATCCAACTGCAAATGGATTTAGAACATAAGCGAATCTTTTATGACCACAGTGTGAGCAAAGATGACTTAAAGAAGGCGCAAGAACACAAACTGTAAGGATATGAGTCTCTTCCCCACTTTTTTATATGGTTTCCATAGACCATACATTCACTAGTAATCCAGCATTGAAGAACTAAGACATAGTAATACAGCAAAAAGTGGTAAATTCTGCATTTGACAGAATCAAAGTGTATGCTTTCAACCATTTACATAAGCATGGTCTAATAAAAACTTAAATGCCAATATTTTGTGATCTAGACAGCATAAATAATTCTGAGTAAAGTATGAGGTTTCTTTCCAGAATGAGAAATAAACAGAAATCTATCTAAAAAGCCACATTCCCTGAGGAATGTTTTAGTATCACTGACACAAAGGAAAATGATGTGATCATGTTTATTAAGCGAGCAGAATAATGAAGACATTTACCTAGAGTTTGTCACCACTCACCGAGGAAAGAAGGAAAAGCCAAGAAGGAGTGAGCCAGAGGGCAGAAGGCACAGTGGCCTCCAACATGAAACAGCCACAGTAATTTTGCTGCATTAGTATAGATTTGGTTTGAACATAAAACAAAGGAGTCTTGCTTTATTATTTTTCAATAAAATACTCCCAAAGTCTGCCCTGCTTTTATTTTATATAATTATATGAATTACTAAAAATGATTTTTAATAATCTATGCCTCAATGGGAAAAGGAATCATAAGAGAAGGCAAATGAAGACTTCCAAAGGGAAATGCTCAGACTCAAAAGGGGCTATTAATTTCTAGCTGTAGTAATAATATTTGAAACAGATGTCTATCTACTTCCAAGCTGGATCATGGTTTACACAGTTTAATAAAAGTTTAATTAAGCCTCTGCAACAATGTAAACTTGATCATGTCCTGCAACTAAACACTTGTTTAATATTAATGTCTCTTCAAGCTCCAGTGATGCTAAAGTTAACCAGACTTTCCATAACTCACCCAAGAGAAAATGTCATTCACACAAAAAATATACAATTGATGTGATTGTTTAGAAGTAAGCATTTGAAATTAAAATGGAAGGATCCCAAATTGAGTAATAATGGAAGAATCTGTTTGTCTCTGCAAGGTTTTTATTTCTAATTAAACACTTACATTTTTAATATGAATATTTTGACCTAAAGATATCTGCAGCTGGAAACATTTTATAAGAAAATACTTTCTCATTAAAACTACCTTTGCAAATTTGCCTCATTTTATTTTATAAAGGCAATGACATACAGTCACCAGTAAGGCCGGCTATCGAATGTCCCATAAAGAGTTGAAATAAAGGGCAAGAGCACACATTTACTAGACATTCGGTAGATGCTAGGGAAAAGCTGTGTGGCATCTAACTTCCTCAGCCTCCTCAATCAACAAATACTCTCTGGTTTTATTTTTTACTTCAATATTTATTTTATTAGGAATATATTTCCTCAAGATTTTGAAATATATTGGCATAAAAGAAAGTGAAATTTAAAAATTGTGCATTTATCTTTTTTTTTGTTTTTTGTTTTATCGAGACAGGGTTTCTCTGTAGCTTTGGAGCCTGTCCTGGAGCTAGCTCTTGTAGACCAGGCTGGCCTCGAACTCACAGAGATCCGCCTGCCTCTGCCTCCCAAGTGCTGGGATTAAAGGCGAGTGCCACCACCGCCGGGCCACATTTATCTTTTTTCATGCAATATATTTTGATCATATTCTTTCCCCTCCCGAACTCTTCCCAGATCTCCCCTACTTCCCTAACCACCCAACTTCATATTCTCTCCCTCCCTCCAACCTCCCCAACAAACAAAACAGAAAATAAAAAACGAACAAACAAATAACAAAAGAAAAAACAAAACAAAACAAAAAACTAGGGAGCCTGTTTTGTATTGGCCAACAACTCCTGCACGTGTGGACTGCCCTGCCGGGTGACTGATACACCCAGTGTTGCGGGCCAACTATGCCTGCACGTGTAGACTGCCCTGCCATGTGATGGATACACCCAGTGTTGCTGGCCAACTACTCCTGCATGTGTGGACTGCCCTGCAGTGTCATGGATACACCCAGGGTTGCTCCACCGGAGGAAACTGATGTTCTCTCTCCCAGCAAGAATCAATTACAAATAGCTTCTTGGTTAGGGGTGGGATTATGCCAGCTTTCCCCTCTCCATGCTGAGACTTTGGCTGAAGTGTTATTCTTATTCCCATTTTATAGGAGAGAATGCAGAGTAGACGAACCTGTCTACCAATCCAGAGATCCACTTCCAAAGCTGTAAGACTAGAAATACATTACCAATTACAAAAATTGGAAAATGCAATTTAGTATAAATCAAAGTAATAAAAATCAAAGAGGCAAAACTACAGCAAACAAAAAGGGAAGCTGCTGAGTCGACGGCCGTGCGGTCCACACAGTGTTTTCTAAGAGTGGTTTACCATGGGGCGAACATGCTATGTGTATACACACACATGCAGCAGAGTCTCAGCCATAAAGAATGAAATTATGTCATTTGTAGGAAAACGGATGAAACTGGAAGTAATCCTATTAGGTGAAATAAGCCAGGCCCACAGATAAACATCACATCTTCTCACATCTAGGGAACCTAGAAGGCATGACAACATAAAAGAGACAGGCTGAGGGAGACGATGGCTATGTGAGAGTAAGCAAGGGGACAGGGCCGAGAGCGGGGTGGATGTGGACAGCAATTGGCATGCTTGAAAGAGAATGTCTCTGTGACATCCACCATTCCATCAGGAGCACAATGCTGACATTTCTACAGTGAATCATGAACCAGGCAAGAATAGTAGCAATATGGAAACTCAATGAATGAAACTATACATATGGGGCATACATATGGGGATAATTTTGTTCATTTGTAATCCATCTTCTAAGAAATGAGTGAAGATACAGAGGGAATTAGCTTACTTGTTTCACATTCTTCCTCATTTCTGATCCAAGGGTTTTAGTATCATGAACCCTAAGCCATTTGCCATTGGGGGAGGGAACAAACATTCTTACCATTTCTTCAGAACTCCAATTTCCCCCTTATCTTTTTCAGACAAAAAAAAATCATGCAAAACAAGTAAGTCCATAGGCTTGGGTGGCGCATCCCTTTTCTGTATTAACCGCAAATACACCATGATGAACTGTGAGGGACTTTGGCAATTTGTCTCCTCAATTACATTTCAGTTAGATTGATAAGTGTAATTTTCCTGTTAGCACATGTTGACATTCTATAAAAGCATAGGGGCATGCTGGGATTAAAAATTTAATATGGTGAATATAGGAAATACCACTGAAATGTAACCCATATAAAAATAGTAGAGTTTGCTAAATAAAAACATAGCCTCTTAAAAGGAAATTGCTGATCAACTTGAAAATAACAAAATGTATCAAGTTTCCTGGACATTTAAAGAAGTCTATTTATCAATCCCAGAACAATGTAAATAGCTAGAATTTTAAGAAAAGAATACAATGGGTGCTAACTTTAAAAAAAAGAAAATAATTTAGCTATACAACACGCAAATCTAGTTAAATATTCATAATTCTTTAAAAAAGAGTTTTAAAAGAGAAAACATTATTGAAAGCCATAAAACTAAAATTAATCAAGAAGACTGTGGGGGAATTATATGATAGTGATTAAAATAATGATCAAAGAAAATTTATTGGATATCCTAGCAAGTTCTTTGTATTTTGCCTTGCAAATTAGCCATTATAATGTCATATATTATAATCAAACACAAAGATAAATCTGGACCTAAACAAATCTTCTGAACAATTGCTTTAAAATTCTTTTTAAAAATAACTCCATAGAATTATGGCAAAATTATTGTCCCCTGACCAAAATCATTTGCTACCCTCAAGTAAAATGTTCCTAATAACATAATTGGAAATGACAGAATGATAAGTTTACTCATACAATAAGTTTAAAATCTTAACTCTGATAGAAGGATTTAGACAATAAACACTCACTCACTTTGGTCTCTGAAATTTCAAAACACTCCAGAAAGACAAAGACAAGCTAAAGCATTTAATAGCAGCTTGCACTAAGGAAACTGCCAATCTATAATATTTAGCCAAGGTAACAGAACAAGAGCATTTCAGACCCAGTGAGGTGGCCAATCTCGTCTTAATCCATCAACCTGAGAGCCCAGAGCCAATACCCACTTTGCCTGCCTCCCAGTCAAGTTCCCTTTCAACATGATCCTTGGCTTCCTCGCTGAAAGAGAGGACAGAAGTGAAAAGCTAAAATAAGAACAATAAATATAGAAACATATGATGCTACCTCATCTGTTACTGTGAGGAGAAATTGAAAAAGCTCATTATTTGACCTGAAAAATGAGAAGACAAAGAAGACTTGAATTATATGAGATTACAAAAGTTAAAGTAAAAAATAATCAACTAGTCCTTCCTTATTTTATGGTTTCATAATAAAATTATGAAGGGTCACTCAATGCTTTAAATGGCAGGTAAAATTAAAATAAATAAAAGGAAATGCCCTTGACAAGCATTACAAGCCTCCAGAATACACAAGGTCGCAGAGCAGAGGTTACATCGTTAAATCCAGTAACGTGATTTTAGCATAAGCTGGATCATTAGCAAAGCAAATATCAGATTATTTATGCTCAACATAAAGTGATTTTCCATAATGGAAAAATTGTATTTTGGAATCTAAGGAGTCAGCAAGGAAGGTCCCTATCTGTTGGAAATTACATCACGACTTCATACGTTTTTAAGATATCTATACTTCTTTGTAAAGTCAAATGGTCATTATTTAACTAGCAAAATGTTCTGATTTGACAGAGATCCTTTAATATTTTAAATATTAAGCATTATAAAGTAAAATCACCATTTTATTTTAAACCTGGAATTCATTTTAACCCTTTTTTTTCATATAGCAAGATGACACATTTAATCTGATTATTTTGGAATCTAAAGATTTTTAAAATGTGGATTCCACTGCCATGGTCAATATGCCAGTAAAATAACAGTATTGTGTTTAAATCAAAGAGGAGGTTTCTTCCTGGAAAAATCCTGTGAAGATAGCTATGAAGCAAAGGGGAAGGGTAGAAAATAGTGTTCAGGCAGTGTTCAATCAGCTGAGCATGTGGTCTTGTTTAATCCCATGCCCTTGAGGCATTCTGGGAGCAAATCACAAAAGACAACTCACCATTATCTGCAAAGAGAGAAAATGTATTTATAAGGTTAGGGGTGAAAAACTGTTTTTATAGGTCTTTGTTACATTTTTAATGCACATTTTCTATTTCTCAAAATTCAATGTGAGCTCCTTTTCAAGGCAAGAAATTGGGTATATGTAGAGTATCTCCTCCAAATTTAAGTTTAAAATGACATTTCATATAAACTGGCCAATTTTTAAATGATTGTCCCTTTCTGCAATGTCCTTTTATAAACAAGTCACCTGAACTTAAACATTATGCTGAATCCACGTTGACTGCCTACCTCCCTCCACAAAAATACAGCATTCACACAACACATGGATGCAATAGGAGTGAGTTGTCATAAAAAATGTGATGCCTTCTCTCTAGAGAGCAGCTACTGATGGCACCGAGAAATGTCACAAAAGAAAAAGGGGGTTGTGCCACTCAATTTCAAAAACATTTCTTTAAACATTTCAAGCATTTCCCTTTACTATTTGTGGTATTCGGGATCAAACCCTGGGCTTCACACAAACCACAAACCAGGTGGGAACTCTACTACTGAGCCCCATCAACAGCACAGTATTCTCGCCTCCATCATTGTTCTCAGGATGCAATTACTAACCCAAACCCTTCTTAAACATTCTTTAAATATTCACCTGCCATTGTACTGAATCAGCGCCTTCCACATGCAGTTACCACTTCATGCACTGTGAAACAAAATCTTTACTTCACCTCCCGGGCCTTTCTAAGATTAAACTTCCAAGCCCCCAAGTGCCAGTAATCATTGTCATCAAACTAAGCAACATGTGGGCTCCATCTGAGTCTGACTTTAGCAGCAGAGACTGATGTAAGAATCCAGAGCCTCCACCTGCTGAAAGGAACTGCAGGGGTCAGTTCTTTGGTTGACTGAGAAGCTAGCAACCCAATCTTCAACGAGATGGTGGCACAATGACTACAGTGGCATCCTTTTCTTCCTACTCCTGTACAACTTCATTGTGACCATCTAGCATTGAATTTCACCTCTCTCAACCAAAGCTCTTCACGTTTTGCTACTCCATGTTAGAATCACTTCCTCGTCAATCTGGCAAGCCTGTGAGATCGTATATGCTAATGCATAAGGTCACTGAAGAATGTGGTCAACATCATGGGGTAAGACTGGCTTTGATTTTGTTATGGAGAAATCATTTCTAGTAAATTAAAAATCATGTAGTGCCCAAATGGAAAAATGAATCGATATAATCCATTCAATATTTTTTTAAAATCCCAAAGTTCTACCACAAAAGTTATTAAAAAGAACTTAGTCATCAAGTATTAAATGAACATCCACTGGAGAAGAAAGACTGAAAGAATGTATTACTCAGACAAAAGAACTGCAAGCAGGGAAGGGGCTGGAAGTGGTCTTAAGTAAAAATCTTAGCAAATGATGTACAAGAGGAAATATAGATTAAATTTTCCAGCTCTGCAAAAGACGCTAAGGTTTTCCAGCAGGTGAAGTGCCAAGACAACGGGACAACCAATAAGATTTCCAAATCTTTAAAGTATACTAGGGGGAAGATGCCAAGACTCAAACTGGAACGCTACAATGTGATTGTACTTTCCAGACTCAAACTGGTCCAATATAATGTGACTGTAGTTTCTAGGCTCAAACTGTACCACTATCGTGTAGTTGTACTTTCTTGGCACAAATTGGAACACTATAGTGTGACTGTACTTTCTTAGGACAAACTGAAGCAGTATAGTGTGATTGTACTTTCCAGGCTCAAACTGGAACATTACGCTATAGTGTGGTTGTACTTTCCAGGATAATAAACCTTGGTTGTCATAAAAGAGAAGCCTAAAAGTAACTTTTGAGATCCTGCAGTACTATGTTCTCATATTCCCCAAAGCACATGGATATCGCTTCACAGCACAAACATGGTTCCCCTCTTGTATAAAGACAGAGATCCAGTCCAAGTCATAGCATGATGGTAGAACACTTGACTAGCATGCAGGACACTCTGGATTTCCTCCCCTGCACACCAAGTAATACCAAGCAGTTAGCAAGATGGTAATTTTGTCAGCTTGCAATGCTGAGTGCAGCTCTATTCTAGCACAGCCTCCTACTCCAAACTTAGCTGAATGAAAAGAAAAAAATGTATCCAGAAACAGAAAAAATGAAGCAGATGAATGAAACAATTCACTAGACCAAAAGAGAGTCATAAGAAATAAAACAAGAAAGATCTTTACATCTATAGAGGTAGAGGCTACAACGAAACACAGTGAATGTGAAGACTATACACTGTAGGATGATCAAAGTCAGAACATGTCAAAGCCAAAGCTAAGGAATCATTGCCCCTTTCAGTAGACTTACCATACTGTCTATTTTTTTTATTTTTTTTCCATACATTGTTTTGTTTTATTTTTTCCATTCAAAAACATAATTAAAGAAATAAAATTTTTACCTTTCTTCCCCTTCTCCCGGTCCCCTTCCACTACCTCCCCACCCCTCCTCCCTCCCCCTTCTTCCTTGAAAGAGGGCATGGTGCCCTGCCCTGTTGGAAGTCCAAGGCCCACCCCCATCCCTCCCGGCCTAGGAAGGAGTGCATTCAAAAAGACT
>PVIU01022539.1:0-26656 GCA_004026605.1 Ondatra zibethicus
ATGCAAACTTGTGCAACCTCTTTGGAAATCAGTGTGGCGGTTTCTCAGGAAATTGGGAATTAACCTACCTCAGGATCCAGCAATACCACTCTTGGGAATATACCCAAGAGAAGTCCAATCATACTACAAAAGCATTTGTGCAACTATGTTCATAGCAGCATTGTTTGTAATAGCCAGAACCTGGAAACAACCTAGGTGCCCCTCAATGGAGGAATGGATCAAGAAAGTGTGGAATATATACACATTAGAATACTACTCAGTGGTAAAAAACAATGACATCTTGAATTTTGCATGCAAATGGATGGAAATAGAAAACACTATCCTGAGTGAGGTAACCCAAACCCAAAAAGGCGATTATGGTATGTACTCACTCATTAGTGAACTCTAGCCATCAGCAAAGGACATTAAGCTTATAGTTCACAAGCCTAGAGAAGCCAAATAGGAACGTGAAACCAAAGAAAAACATATATAGATCCTCCTGGAAATTGGAAGCAAACAAGATCACAAGGCAAAAGTTTTCCGGAAGCACGGGGCAGGGAAAGGGGTGGGAGTAGAGGGGTGGGGGAAGGGGAGAGGAGGAAGGAGAAGGGAGAAGGGAAGGACTGGGGAGAGCTTGGGGGAGTGGGAGGGTGGAGATGGAGGAAAGGTAGATATTGGAGAAGGGAATAAGATATCTACATTAAGGGAGTCATTTTAGGATTGGCAAGCTACTTGGCTCTAGAAGGGATCCCATGTGTCCACGGCAATGTCCCCAGCTAGGTACTTGGGCAGCATAGGAGAGGGTGCCTGAACTGGCCTTGTCCCATAGTCACACTGATGAATATCTTGAATATTTGAATATCACCATAGAAATTTCGTCCGATACATGGAAATAGAGACAGAGACCCACATTCACATCAGAGCAATGGACTGAGATCCCAAGGTCCAATGGAAAAGCAGAAGGTGGGAGAAGATGAGCAAGGAAGTTAGGACCGTGAGGGGCTGGTCCACCCACTGAGACAGTGTGCCTGAACTAATGGGAGCTCACCAAATCCAGCTGGACTGGGACTGAATGAGCATATGATCAAACCAGACTCTCTGAATGTGGCTGCCAATGGGGGCAGACTGAGAAGCCATCAACAATGACACTAGGACCTATCTCTTCTGCATGTATTATCTTTTTAGGAACCTAGTCTATTTGGATGCACACCTTCCTAGGCCGGGATGGAGGGGGGAGGGCCTTGGACTTCCCACAGGGCATGGTACCATGCCCTCTTTTACGGAAGCAGGGGGAGGGAGGAAGGGGAGGGAAGGAGCGGGAGGGGCCTGGGAGAAGGGGAGGAAATGTAATTTTTTTTGAATGAAAAAAATAAAAGAATATAGTAAAAGAAAGAAAAGAAAAGAAAATGGCCACCAAAAGGAGTGGCACTTTTAGAAGCTGTAGCCTTGTTGAAGTTTGTGTGGCCTTCTTGGAGGAAGTGTGTCACTGTGGGAGTGGTCTTTGAGGTCTGTTTTACTCAAACTACTCTCAGTGTGGTATACAGTTCACCTCTTGTTGCCTGTTGATCAAATGTAGAACCCTCAGCTCCTTCTCCAGTACCATGTCTGTCTGCATGTCACCATGCCATTCCACCCACTGTGATGGCAATGGACTTAATCTCTGAAACTGTAAGTCATCCCCAATTAGATGTTTTCCTTATAAGCGTTGTTATGGTTATGGTGACTCTTCACAGCAATAGAAACCCTAAATAAAAAAGGAGGATAATTTAGTTTTTGGTTGTTTTTCCCTGTGGGGACTTATTTCTGTGCTTTAAGGTTACAAATATGAGCAAGCATATGGAAAGAAGCCAGCAGAGCAGGAAAATTAGTGCATGTCTGACTGAAGAATAACTTTGGAAGATCAACAGATTGCCTAAGGTAAACAAACAGCACAACAAAAAACAGCTGTATTTCAATGGAAGGTGTGGTAAAATCAGCTTTGCCTGCTTTTCCATATGCTTCCCCCAAGCCCCTTGCCCTGGCTTTCCAGACAGACTCCAATTCTATAGTAAAACAGCAGAGGCAAGCTAGAATCAGTTTCTCTGACAGAACAGTTTTGCTGATGAATTAAGTGTGAATGAACCAGATACAGATGGATTGAATTTAAATAGATATAAACATGAATTATAAAACTGAAAGAGGAAGACTGCCCAAGGAAAAATCATTCTGTGCCAGCTGAAAATTGCTTTGAACATTAATTTGCCAGCCTGGCTTAATATTCCCATCTATTCCCCAACTCTCACTCAATGTGCTCCAAATTTGCTGTAGAGATGACATTTGACAGGCTTCTGGGGCCTACAGAACAGGTCTGGGGAAAACATGGAGGCAGGGATTTCTGGGAAGCTAGGACTTGTGTAGGCATTAGTTCATCAGTATGGGGTGTATGACGACATTCCTGGTGAGGAATGAGTCTCAAGTATGTTCTCCTCATCAGCTATGCAGACTCAAATACAACATGTCCGAGTAGAAAAAAATTCATTCTTTCCAGAGTCATTCTGACCCGGGTCAGAATCTTGCCAATGCCATAGATTAGCTATGTGCTCTTAGACAAGTGAAGTTGCCTCAGACCCTCAGGTGACTGACTATGTGGAAGCTGGAAATAACAAGGTCTATCTGTCTTGCACAGACACTAGGCTTTCAATGAGACCATGAGTACAAAAAATCCGAAGGTGTGGCACAGCAGTTAGAATAAGGAATATAAGCCAAGTCCCATGCCAAGGAAACCATGAAGACCTCCAACATTGTCTGGAAAGTAGAACAGTGAGTTTTTATTTTGCTGATAGCTAAAGTGGAGAGGCTCACTACTAGATAGCTTAAGTTGGGATTCTAGGCAAGATTCAGAAGCATTGCTTTCAAGAACTTTTGGGGGGATTTTAATGGTTGGTTACATTTAGAAAGAACTATGGTAGAGAGTGGGGTAGAAAAAGGGAATACCTACACATCCTCACTGTGAGACTGTAAGATTAGCTCCAACAAAGCTTCCTGTGCTGTCTATGTTATTTATCTCTTTCCCTCAGCTCTCAACCTTGTGGAGCCCCAGTAATTTTATGAATTTTTTTTGAAATTATACTGTAGTTATAATACTAATCTAGGTGCTGGGGGAATGAATGGATGGGTGGGTAAGAGCACACACTGTTCTTTCAGAAGACCCAAGTTCTGTTTTCTGCACGCACATGCAGGGGGCCTACGATTGTGTGTAACTCTGTTTCCAGGATATCCAACTCCCTCTTCTGGCCTCTGCAGGCACCTGTTCTCATGTGTGCCTACACATCCCCTACACACATACACAGAGAAAATAAAAATAAAATAAATCATTTTAAATATGGTGATCTATTAAAATGGTATACTGCCTGCAAGATATGTTAGGGCAATGGTCTCCCAATGGTTATGGGAGCAACCAATCAAGACTTGTTTTGACTTAAGGCCTACGCCAAGACTCATAACCATAACTCATTGGAACTCATAACCAATACTGCTTGGTTGACCAAGAACCAGAGATATAATCGCCCAGGGACCTAGGATAAAATCTAATACTACTGGTCCTTAAAAAGAAGAAAATAAGTTAATTTTAAAAACCCACAAACAAACAAGAAATAGAGTGATAAAATGACTCTTAATAATGTAATGATATTATACTATATTCATATATCAATGCCTTGCTCGGCCATTGCTAGAGAACCTTTCTTCTGCAGCAAGTGGGAACAATACAGAGACCCACAACCAGACTTTACTCAGAGAATGAGAGACCTTGGAACGCAGCCCTAAATGTGATGTCTCCAACAAATTCATCCTCTCAGAGCCAAGGGAACTCAGTGAAAGAAAAGGCAGAGACACTGTAAGGGCTAGAGGGTTAGAGGACACTAAATCAACATGAACAAAGTTCATCTGAATTTATAAAGACTCAACCTGCATGTACAGCACCTGCACAGGTCTGTACCAGGCCCTCTGTATATATATTATGGTTTTTAGTTTAGTGTTTTTACGCAAGAATGAGTTGATCTCTGATTCTTATACCTTCTCTTGGCCTCTTTTCCTTCTGTTTGTTTTCCTTTTGTTTGTTTCTCTTATCAACTTCAATGTGATAGTTCCTGTTTTATCTTATTATATTTTGTTTTGATATATATATTAAAATGAATGAATGAATACCTAGCCTCTAGGGTAAAAGTTAATAACTGAATGTCATTTATACCTTCTAGGAGATGGAAAATCAGTTTTCTCCAAGAGATGACACTGGGTTTATCAAACACTTCAGGACAGGCCTCATATTCAGGAATAGTTGACCAACTTATAATGGACTGCACAGATTTCTGTGTTTGCTTTTATTTGGTTACAGTTTGGGGTTTTTGTTTATGTTTTGTGTTGTTATTGTTGTTTGTTTTTCTGTTTGGGTGTTGTTTTGTCTTGTTTTCTTAGTTTTGGTGGTTTGTTGTTATATTGGGTTTTTGTTTGTTTTCTTTCTTTCATTTTAGAAAACTTCAAGTTGGATGGATGGGGGGAGAGGATCTGGAAGGAACTGGGGAAGGAGAAGACTATGATCAAAATATACTTAAATTTAAAAGTTGTTTTAAATAATTAAAAAGTAATAAAAAGAAGAAAAATAAACTAAAGTATGCTGGCTTAAATCTATCTGTCTTTTGTGGCACTCTGTGGTGTAGGAGGGTCCTTCTGTATTTGGGTTGCTCTTATTGGTTAATAAAGAAACTGCCTTGGCCTTTTGATAGGGCAGGACTTAGATAGACAGGGAAAAGAGAACAGAAAACTGGGAAGGGGACAGAATTAGAGAGAGCTGCCCGCCATGAAGCTCCCAGGTCAGACACGCCGAATCTTTCCCGGTAAGCCACAACTTGTGGTGACACACAGATTAATAGAAATGGGTTAAACAAATATGTGAGAGTTAGCCAAAAAGAGGCTAGAGCTAATGGGCCAGGCAGTATTTCAATGAATACAGTTTCCGTGTAATTATTTCGGGTATAAGCTAGCCAGGCACCGGGTGGCAGGAGCCGGGTGGCCACCGGGACCAAAAGCAGGCCTGTGCCTCTTACTACAACTCTCTCTTAGACGAAACAAAACAAGGCAGTAGCTAAGAGGATTAAAATATTTGTTTAGTTTCAGACTAATATATCCTGGGGGTTAAAGGAAGTTACATGGAGAGAGCACACTGGGGTGAAGCAAAGACTACTCAGCAATGCAAGAGTATATGCATCATCTCCCAAGGTCATCTGAGAGTGGTTATGTGACTAACTCACAGCCAACTGGGCATAATCAGGATTGTTTGTCAGGCTTTTGAGAGATGTCTTTCAAAAAGGAACTGCTAAACCAGCTTGTACTTTTTTGTGGTAATACATGTATTTTGGTAAAATAAGTAAGATTTATTGATAAGCTTAATCGTTCCTATTCTATGCTTCAATAGAGCAGTATGTGTTCTTAATGAGACATCTAGATCAACTAAACTATGATATGAAAATACATAATTTCTGTTGGTGAAAAAGTAACCACAGCATGTAGCTTTTATTTCCAAACCATTTTCAGGTTTTTTTGTTCAAAGCACACTCATTAAGAAAGAATGGTTTAGCCATCTAGCTTTAAACAGAGCTTAGGTTCATAAACAGCTATAGGACCTAGGAATGCCTACCTCTAGGTTACTTAAGTAGAATAATAAGACTTCTGACATTTTGTTAGAGGCTCGTTGGTTTGTTTGTTGTTTCTTTGTGACAGGCCTTCCATATGTAGAGATATGTAGCCATATGTAGCTTTGAAATCTTAGTTTTACAACCTCCACCATCCAAGTGCTAGGATTGCAGGTGACTTTATCTACTTTTCTTCTATAATTTATTTTTAATTAATAAAAGAACTTTAATTACCAAGGGCCAAAACAGTCCCTCATATACTACCAAAAAAAATTGAGCCTAAAATTCTATAAAATAGATTGTGCAGCATAAATTTCAGGATTCTGGGATTCTACAACAGGAACTTCTGAGAAGAAGAGAAGGTGCAGAATTCCATGACTCAGAATGATTTAGAGATAAAGATGTAGGGACATGAACAATCTAGCCACTATCTCCTCAAAATCTACAGTGCTAAGATTATTCGTTGTATTTTTATTGCTTTGACAAAATGTCTGATAAAGCTTTGGGGTCATAGGTTGAAGGTCTGGTCCATTGTGATGATTTAAAAGAAAATGTCTGATAAAGCTTTGGGGTCATAGGTTGAAGGTAGGGTCCATTGTGATGATTTAAAAGAAAATGTCTGATAAAGCTTTGGGGTCATAGGTTGAAGGTCTGGTCCATTGTGATGATTTAAAAGAAAATGTCTGATAAAGCTTTGGGGTCATAGGTTGAAGGTCTGGTCCATTGTGATGATTTAAAAGAAAATGTCTGATAAAACTTTGGGGTCATAGGTTGAAGGTAGGGTCCATTGTGATGATTTAAAAGAAAATGGCCTTCAAAGAAAGTGCCACTATTAGGAGGTGTTGCTATGATGGATTAAGTGTAGCTTTGCTGGAGGAAGTGTGTCACTGTGGAGGTGGACTTTGAGGCTGTATATTTGCTCAAGCCACACTGTGTCTCAGGTCCCTTCCTGTTGCCTGCGAATCAAGATATAGGACTCTCAGCTTCATTACCATGTCTGCTTAAATGCTGCCATGTCCCACCATGATAATAATGGACTAAGCCTCTGAACTGTAACTGAGTCACCACAATTAAATATTTTCCTTTGTAAGAGTTGCCATGGTCATGGTGTGTCTTTGCAGTGGTAGAAAACCTATCCCAGACATCCTCCATTGAAGGGCAGGAAAGGCAGCACTGGTGGCTGCAGATTGGCAGCAGAGACATGAGGAGCGGATCACTTTGCAAAGCAGTCTGAAAGCAGAAAGGAGTGCAGCTGCATTCCTTCTCTCTTCCCTTTGTCTTATTTAATTCAGGTTCTGAGCTCAGGGGGTGACTGTATCCACTTTAGAGTCGACATTCTTTCTTCCAACCTTACTAAAATGTCTCAGCAAACACTTTCAAAGCCACACCAGGAGATGTCTCAGCATGTGACTCTAAATCCAAATAAGCAGATAATAAAGATTCTGTACCACACAGAGTGACTTCTCTGACAGGGCACATACCATAGTGTGAACGCTAGCACACTCAAAAGCAGTGCAGCACTGCCTTAATTCACAAGCCAGATAATAAAGATTATGTACCACACAGAGTGACTTCTCTGACAGGGCACACACCGTAGTGTGAACGCTAGCACACTCAAAAGCAGTGCAGCACTGCCTTAATTCACAAGCCAGGTTTTGTTTCTAGTATCACCAACTATCAGTTGTACCAAATAGTTCTTCAATTGAAATATTGACATCCACTTTGGTGAATCACTTACAGGATGGAGAATATGAATATATTTTCTGAAAAGTCTTAGTTATTGCTGTTTTTGTTATTGTTATAATAATTATTCCTTATATTTTTAATTCATTATAAGTACTAATGACATTATTTCACCAAACGAATCTGAAATACAACTATATGCAAACAACTTTCATGGGTGCTACAAAAATAATAAATATGATTTCTGCTCTAAGTAACAGAAAATAGCTTCATGCTCTGTAAAACAAAGAACTAATATTTTAAAATTAGATTCCAACCAAGGTCGTGTTCTGCTTAAATCAATTTGGGGATTCCTATTGTTCAAGAATTAAAAATTGAAATCTTAGATACACTGTGCTGTCGCTACTTAAAACCTATCAACAAACACACACTTTTAAGTTACTCTATAACCCTAACCCCATCTACTTGGATGTGTCTGTAGTATTTATGATTAAATGGCTAACGTCAAGCTTTCATGAAAGGTGAGCCCCTTTGCAGCAGGAATCCATGTCTGTTTTGCAAACCCACTCTATCCCTGGAACTAAACAGAATATCTAATAGTGAGAAATCTGTTATTTTGGTGTGGATCTTGAATGTTCCCTTAAATCCCATATGTGAAATTAATAATGGCTGACCTATGAGAGGTGGTGGCACCTTTAGGAGTCAGGAAAGAGAAGGAAGCTATGCCACTGTGGTCATGCCCATCAAGAGAACATCAGCATCCCAGCTCCTTCCTCTTTCTCTTTGCTTCCGAGGCATCATGAAGCGAGTAGCTCCTCTCAACATGTCCTCTGGTGGTGACGAACAGTTGCACTCCAGATTAAGGCAATAGAACTATTTACTATGCTCTCCCAACCTCACCCCAAATCATGAGGTAAAATGAATCTTTATTCTTTAATTCAAGTATTTGCTAGAAAGATAGAAACCAACACATTAGCTGTGAGGTCTGAGAAAGGAAAGATGTTGTGACAGATGAAGTTAGTCTTTGTGGAAAGAACTCAGAATGGCAAGAGCCTTTGAGCAGAGCAGAGCAATCAAACTGGGCTTTACAGCAAACCACAGAAGACCACATAACAATGGAGCATGGATCTTGCAGGAAGTTCCAAGGGTTCTGTGTATATTACTCATTGTTTAGCTGTAACTTTATCTACTTGCTTATTAAAGGTTTTTTGTTGTTGTTGTTATTGTTTGTAACTGTTTTACTATGTAGCTCTGGCTGGATTGGAACTGCTTATATAGACCAGAATGGCCTTGAATCATAGAGATCCACCTACCTCTGGCTCCTGAATGCAGAGTCTACTTGATTTTTACACTAGAAAGAGGTTAGATTCTAATTTCATAAGTAAACTTATCTGCCTAATATGTATAAGGCATTAATTACAATAAACATCTATCTTTCCCATAGACTCTGTTTCATATGAAGAAAACAACACAGAGAAGTTTTTTAACTATAATTTTGAAGAGAGAGACCGAAGCAAGATGAAAATGCTAGAGAAGACATGAGAATTTTTATTTATTCTTTGCTGGATGTATAGCTATCTATCTATCTATCTACCTAGATAGATAGTTATATATGTATATATATAGTTACACACACACATATATAATTTGAACTCTATAAGTACCTTCACAGTAATTAATATTTTCCTTATTGTAAAGATAGAGAAACTTATTTCCAGAGAATTTAAATGTCCTGTTCAAAACACAAGATAGCAAGAAATTTTTTTAATGATAAAATTTTAATACACTAATTACTAAAGCTTATTTATTGTACCCCTACAATGGATAAATACAATGTTTCGTTCTGGGGCTAATACAACTAAGTATTAAAAAGACAGATATACTCCTGGCAGTGGAGCATCCTTTGGGAAAAAGCATAAAGAGACCTGGCTGATGATCTCCATAAGGAGGGGCATCTTTGCCCTTCACTTAGGGACACTATTCTAGGGAAATAGTGGTCCATTTCAACATCTATGAGTGTCTTTTCACTTTATCTTGATGTTTAAATTCCTGTCGTGAAGCTAAGTAGTAGGAAAACAAAGGGTTAAAAGGGTTCAAAGTCCTGAACTCATTAAATGGTGAGATGTGGGGATGAGGGCCAGAAAAACAGCAAGCCCAGAACTGTGCATGCGCTTGGGTTCTTATTCATAGTTACCTACAATATGCTGGTTTTAATACTTAGAAGTTATCTGTGTAAGACATAGGATCTATGATATACCAGCAGCTCACAGGAACCAATGTGTCAATGTCTCCCCAACTCCACATTATTCAATGAAACCCCCCAGGGTGAGTACATTCACCAGAATCAGCAAATAGCTTCTATCTATACGTCATAGATTGTCCCTCTGTAAAGGGGACAAAAAGAATAAATTATGTTAAAGCCTCTGGGAAGGTTGGATAATAGAGTAGATATAGCTTGAAACATGGCAGGTTTGAACTAAATTACAGATGCAGGCACATGCTGCACCTCAGGTATTCAGCAAGTTCTTTCACCTCCTCAAATCTCAATTTCTTCTAGTGTAGAATTCATTAAATGGTTAGGCTTTCCTGACTATTGAATGCAAGTAGGTAAAACACAAAGCAGTATAAAGACATTAAATGCTAAATCAGCACTGTTCCTATGCTGATGAGTCACAAACAGAAAGAATAAATATGTTCATATTTATTCTTTACATGGAGTCTTGTTACTTTCTGCTTGAATCATGACTTTGCTTCCTGGTGTTGTCTGATTTGCATCCTTTGCATATTGTTCTTATTTTTACCGTTATTATATGTTCTAACTTCTTATTCTAACAAGTGTTATATATTAAACATCTACTAAACATAAGAGCTACAAGTCAATTTACTTTAGTATATAAATAAGTAACTTATTCAGACTTTTTATGGCAGCAGAATGTGTATTAACTGTTCCTACAAGAACAATATCTTGTTTTCTTTTTTCTCATTTTATTGATTTTATTGAGCTATACATTTTTCCCTGCTCCCCTCTCTTTCTTTCCCTTCCCCTTATCCCCTCTCCTATGGTCCCCATGCTCCCAATTTACTAAAGAGATCTTGTCTTTTTCTACTTCCCATGTAGATCAAATCCATGTATGTCTCTCTTAGGGTTCTCACTGTCTAGGTTCTTGGGGATTGTGAATTGTAGGCTGCCTTTCTTTTTTTATGTCTAAAAGCCACTTATGAGTGAACACATATGATCTTTGTCTTTCTGGGTCTGAGTTACCTCACTCAGTAGATGTTTCCTAGATCCATCCATTTGCCTGCAAATCTCAAGATGTCAATTTTTCTACTGTGTAGTACTCCATTGTGTAAATGTGCCACATTTTCCTTATCCATTCTTCAGTTGAGAGGCATTTAAATTGTTTCCAGTTTCTGGCTATAACAAACAATGATGCTATGAACATAGCTGAACACCTAAATAGAGAATTCTCTACAGAGGAATATGAAATGGCTGAAAAACCCTTAAAGAAATGCTCAATGTCCTTAGCCATCACAGAAACAAAAATCACAACAACTCTGAGATTCCTTCTTACACCTGTATGAATGGCCATGATCAAAAACACTGATGACAACTTATGCTGGCTGGAGAGGATGTGGGGTAAAGGGAACATTCCTGCATTGCTGGTGGGAGTGGAAACTGATACAGCCCCTTTGGATATCAGTATGGTGATTTCTCAGAAAATTAGGAAACAACCTTTTTCAAGACCCAGAAATACCACTTATGGGTATATACCCAAAAGATGCTCAATTGTATGGCAAGAACAATATCTGTAGCTCAAGAAATCAAATGTCTTTGGACAGATGCAGAACCTTCCTTATACCACCAGAGAGCAGTAAATAGCCATTATTCAGGATTTTGGAAGTTGTAATTTCTTAATACCATGTAGCTGTATTTTTTTTCCTACATATGGTATCCTGGCAAATACTGAGTGATTCTTGCTTAGCCAAATGGTCAGATGAAGCCACCTAAGGAAGGAAGCCTTTCACTGGAGTAAGCTACCTGGGATTGTAGGCAAGTAGTTCCTTTAAGATTATTGGAGTTAGATGAAAAGGGAACAATTTTCCAAGTGAGCATACAAGTTATATAGTCTCAACACTGCTTTCAAAAGAAGAGTTAGCTGAGATGCACAGAATGGCAAAGCTTGTCAATATCACTCAATGAATTGGCAGCATAACTAGAGCTAGAGTCATGGCCACCCACTCATCTGTTGACCAATAGGCAAGTATGTGCCGCATATACTGGTGTCACTCTCACCCAGTGCTATACTGAAAGGGACAATGTAATATTTCATAAAAATCTATCATTCTGAGATCAGTGAAGATTTCTGAACATGGTGTTCCCATTGCACCATGCCTAAGTGGCCCTGAGCATATTGCTTCTCACAGAAAATAGCCAATTAAGTAGGCAACATAAGAGGATTTATTAACGGAAAACTTAAATTTGTTTTTGTCAGGGATGTAACAGTGGTGACCAGGTGCAGGGCCTTGATTGTTTTGGATACACTACACAAAAGGCCTCAAGAAAGGCACAGGCTCTGCACATCTCAGAGAGCAGACTGGGTGATCATGATGAAATCATAAAATTGATTGTGGCGGAACAAATGCCCGTGATCAGATTGTATTCTTCATTCTTTAGTAAAGCACATTCCAGAAACTCAATTTGTCTTTTTGGTTGTGAGCCTAGCTTTTAATGGCTGAGCCATCCATCTCTCCAGTCCCAGAAATGTGCTTTTGACTCACCCCCAGATGTCTCTTAGAAAGGTAACAGAACAAAGCAGGGTACCTCTGAAATGTCAAGGAACCTCTGGAAACTTTGGAATCTGTTAAAGAGTGTCCTCTGGAAAGATAAATTCCTTCTGTGTTACAGACAGAAAAGTCAGTCAAAAGGAATCCGTGAGGCTAAGGTCACAGTACTTAGGAATATGAGCTTGTAGTACAGAGGGAGGACAGTTTAATTCTATGGACAGAAAAATAATCTGCATTTCTTATATCAATTTCCAAGTAAAGGGAGGGCATTCATGATGACATATAATACTTTGTTATCAACTTGACCAGAATTCTTAGGTCTATCTGATGTGATTGGGTTGGGAAGTTATTTTAAAAGTCCTTTCAAACTTAGAAGGGAGAAGAGAAAAACAGTGGCAAAGTCGTGCCTTCATGAGCTGTGAGAATGGAGATGGCAGTTTCCAGAAAGACAAGTTTGGCAGCTAAGAGCAACAGTGAAAAAGTTACCTGACAGTGGTGCTCTTGCTTTAATGTAGAACAAGGGTTGAATTCATTTGTAGGTCCCCTTGGGATCTCATTTATTAAAGTTGCAGGGGGTTTTTTTGTTCCTCAATTTCTTTAGAAAAATACATTTTTTTCACTTTTCACTGGAAAAAAATCAACCAATAATGTAATCACGTAGTAATATCTAGCCATATTATATGTAAGACACGTGTGTGTGATTAAGGACATGTGAATCTGAGAAATTTAATAGAAAAAAAAGTCACTTGTGGCTATCCTCTTTCTCTGAGTTCAAAGGGTTGGTTAATAGTGGTTCAGTCAGTAACGTGTTTTCTGTAGACAGAAAGAATAGGGATGCTAACTAGAGCTGTACCAGTTGTCAGAAGATGCTTCTCAAACGGCAGAGGTCTGAGAATGAGTACAGGAAATCAAGCAGGACAAAGAAGACTAACAGCTGAGCACATGTACAAAGGTGAGTCAACCCCTTTGATTAACCTTGAGTTGGGAAACTCTTGACAGTCAGGTGATGAATCAAACCTATAAAAGAGTAAAGAAACCCTCTAATGTTGCATCCTGGGTTCCTTTTGCCTGCCTTTTAGGGGGTCAGTTTTGTACATTAGAATTGGAAAGCAAAATTGCCATAGCATTGGTTGCTTGGCAGAAAACAGAGATGAGGCTCACGATTTACCTAGCAGGTTCATGAGCTAGATGTTAACACAGAGGATCTCTTGGCTTCAAAAGACTAAAAGCATGTGGGCTGGTGGGTGACATGTCTGTTCCAAGATGGCAAGCTTCCAGGAGAAACTACAAAGCTCACTCTTGCAATTCCAGCTACTCTGGATGCTATGGCAGGAGAACACCAAATCTGAGGTTCGTGTGTGCTACATAGTGAGACCCTGTCTCCAAGTAAAATTGAAAAAGTACTCAAAAGGCTGTGTATATAGCTCAGTGTTAAAGTATTTGACTACTATACAGGAGGCTCTGAGTTCTATACTCAATACTGAAAAAACTAAATACATAAATATGTATATAAAGAAATGCACAGAGTCGTTTCTGTCACTGTTGACTCTGTCTTCATAACTGTCCATTAGGTAGACATAGCATGATTGTCCTCCCTTGATTTATGAGGAGTCTCACACCAGAAACTACAGCTGATGAAAAAAACATGTATTCTGTTGTTTCCCCCCATTTCCCTATCACTTCAGCATCACATCTTTAGTCCAGCTTAGCCTAGGTGTGACTTCAAATAATATATTGCTATAGTGAGGCTAACTCTCAATTTTGTAGTTGCGCATGATAGGTATCATAAACTCTATCTCACCAAACTGTTTTGAGAATCAAGAAGCTCAATCTTCTATAGAGATCTAAGCTACCACTCACTTTAGAACCTATATACCCCTCCCAAGCCTTATTTCATGTGGTTTCACCATGTCACCTGTTCCTGATGCCACAGTCAGGTCTCACTAACTTGATTTTTTTGTAGTTAGCATCTGCTCTCTCGAACTCAGTCCTTCATTCTTGGTGAATTTTTGATTCATACAGAAGACTTTGCATTTCATCCCATCCCCATTCCTGAAAAAGTCTTCTTCCCTCAGGTCTTGGTATAGATACCACCTTTAGTGGCATTTTATTTGTATTTTAATAAAGAAAACTTGCCTGAGAATAACAAAAGTAAAACAGCCACACTGGGCAGTCTTACAGGCCAGGCAGTAATGACACACATCTTTAATCCAGTAGCCACACTAGTTTGCCATAGGAACCAGGCAATAGTGGTGCACACCTTTAATCCCAGCACTAGAGAGAAATATAAGATGGGAGGAGACAGCTTTTACACACAGTCTCATTCTGATATTTCTGGAGGGAGGATCGCCATTTTTGGACTGAGGCCGAAGCAAAAGCCAGTAGTTGGCTGTTTTGCTTTTCTGACCTTCAAGTTGAACCCCATTTTCTGTCTCTGAGTTATTATTAATCATGCTTCAATCACCTCCTCACTACAGTACATCCTGACTCACATCCAATATTTCTTTCCATGTCCTTCCTGTGCTTTCTTAGAACATGGTTTCTTCTGTGACACCTGTCACAGTGCATCAAACATGTGTGTTGCTGACCTTTGTTGCATACCAGAGAAATCGAATCTAGTAAGTAGTATGTGTGGCTGTATTATCTTCCATCATCTCTCCAGTTTGTAGGGTTTGGAAAAAATTATACATTCTCAAGAAGTGATCAGATAGCAACAAATAAATTAATAAAGTACTGCATAAAATATGCCAGAATTTAAAAAGTGAGGTGGGGGAAGTTTGCTCCAGTGAAATATGTGACCATTCATTTCCATGGCAGCATGAGACACTCCAGTTCTGTTTCTCAATCATATTCCCACATTCTATAATTGTCCCAAATGTCAAGTGAGGTCTGCCTGAGAAGGGAGCCCATTTTCTTCTGAAAGTATTCTCTGCTCCTGTTTTGCATTCTTCTGTCCCTGATGCTGTCAGAGAAGCCAGCATCTTCTGGGATCTCTATTAGTCCCGGGTGTGTGAACAGACTCTGGGACAGAGCTGTAGTAGGGAAGATCCTCCCTGGAATGGATGGAGATTCTGTGAATGTGTATGGAGATAACGGTTGGAGTTTTCTCCAGTTATGAGTGGGCAAGACAGTCAGGTGTAAAGGAAAATGAATGAAAGCCATGCTTGTATTATTCCTGAAAGGTTGTGGACATTGTAGAAAATTAAGTTTGAAATGTGGAGGTACATATTCCATACTAAATATGTTTATTTTACTATCTATATAACTTTGGGCATGGAATTTATCTTTTCTAGTTGTTTCTTTTTAAAATTAGGCTGATATACATTGTTAACAATTATGTTTTATGAATCAAGTGATCCAAAATATCTATTTATAAGAATTATGAGTCTTTAGTATTTAGTCTATCATCTATCTATGTCTACCTATCTGTCTGTCTATCTATTTGTCTATCTACCTATCGATCTATCTTTTATCTATCAATCTATCATCTATCTATCTATGTATACTTATGTATCTAACCTCTATATAAAATGTTTGAATGAATAGATGACCCTCCATTCATTAAGCATAGTATGATTTCATAATTCTTAAAACTAACGAAGCACCAGGAACTCCATTTTCATCTTTACTTTATATACCTAATAAACTGTGACTGAGGCTCTAAGCCAGCACCAAAGATGTACAAGATTAGAAAATGTTACACGTTAGCAGGATTCAGCATCCATAATACATGCAATAGTATCCACTGATGGAAAAGTCTGCTTGGTTGCCCGAGTATGTGGACTAGTATCAGCTCATGCAATAACTGTGTATATCAATGCATCTCCTCTGCCAGAAGCAGTGATAGTGGAGAAACTCTGCTTCTTTATCATCTCTGGTCTATCTCCAACCAACCAAACCTGTCATCTTCCAAGGATGGCAGGTATTAATGAGACAGATGACAGTGATATATCCTGTTGCCATTTGGAAAGCCCGTGACCCATGTCTCTATCTAGCAGACCCAGGTTCCCAAATCCTAATGGAAAAACAAATCATCATCCCAGGATAGAGCATGGAGACTATTCATGCATGGAGCTCCTATTAGGCCAATGTTGTGGTGCTGTTGTGGACTGGCTAGTCAACAGACACTTCAGTCAAACAGCACATAGCTCATCACCTGTATTTGTAGATAATAATGGACATATCATTAAGAGCCATGCCAAGATTTCTATACATCTTACTAAAAACATATTAACATCAAACAGGACTCATCCCTCAGATTTAGCCTTTAGGTATAGAATGGAAGGAAATGAGTCTTATAGATAAGACACTGATCTTATCTAGTGTTACTATTATTTATACACTGACCAAAATCAATACTTCATGTATGATGGAAGTTGTACAGATCATGGTGTTTTCACCTTTAAAATACCTATTCTGATTATGTTAATCTTCTGTCTGGGAATAACATTCATCCTCTGTGTTAGAATAATCCCCCTATTTACATCACCATGATCATCCTAAAACAAAAAAGAAGCATATTCGCATATTCTCCTTGTGGCTTCCAATTACTCATACACAGGGATGCATGATTTGACTTATTTGTAATACTGAACTATCTTGTACAGAAAAAAAAAACCTTCTCCAGGGGTTATGAGATGGAGAGAAGGAGGAGAAAAAGGAAAAGAGGGAGAAAGAGGAAGGAGGAGTGGGGGAAGAGAAAGAACATGAAGAGAGAAGAAGAAAAAGGAGGAGGACTAGGAGGAGAAAAAAGGAATGGGAAATATAGTTTAAGTCTTAGAAATCATAAAACTCTGCCTTAACTGACATCTGTTTTCATTCCTAGGCAACACAAATTATGTGTATCTGTGTGTTGGAATTATGAATGATTTATACATTCTGCGGTTTTTATCTTGAGTTGATATTTTTCTAAATAAGAAGAGACAAAGAGCAACCATATGAAGGGGCAAAATGAATATTCGAGCAAAAAGAGAGCCATGTTTCAATCCAACAAATGCTACTTTTTCTCTGAAGCTATCAGTGTTACATAATGGTCGTAATAACTCAAAGAAGGTGGGAAGAACTGGAAAGCAGAACACAGAGCTGAGTAAAGCAGGCTCCAAGTGTGTGCTATATGATTCCAGCAATTTCATGTTCTGCAAGAACCAAAATACTGGCAGCTATAGAAGCTGAGAGTGGAGGGAGTTGATCATTAGGGGAGGAAACTAGATAGGCTAAGAGGAGGCCTTCTGAGAAAAGGATGTCTCTTATCTGATGCTGACTATAGGTTTGTATTAAATTTGTGGGAATTTTACAAGGCGTGCACTACTATTTCTGCACTCTTCTATATTTATGATATATGCCACTGGACTGTTTTCAAAAATTCTTTAACGGAGATCATGCAGGGAATCACTCATGTTTGTGTCAGTTGTTCAGTAAAGATCACTATGTGCTTTGGTGTGCTCTGGGGTAGGGGAGTATAAGTTCAATGTGATATAACTCATATTATTTTCAATTCCAAGCTAGTCCTTAGTGGTTTGAAAATTATTGACTTTTACATTTGCATTCTCTTGTGTTGTTGTCATTATTATTACTATAATTATTATTATTATTTGCATTTCTCAGCAAAATAGTTCTGAATCACAAGTGACTATGGTGTTAGAGGCATGTTTTCTTGGTTTTGTTTTGTTTGTTTGTTTTCTGGGACTAATCTACCTTCCACATTCAGAAATACAAAAAGAAGCCAGCTCCATTTTCTCTGAATGATAATGTAGGCTGGCCAGAAATTTGTGGGAAGAGAGCATAGTCATTAATAAAGTGTCCCTTTGTTTGTAAGAATCAAAGGAAATAGTACATAGGTAAAAGAGTTACCTTCTAAGTGTTATGTATAAGTGTAGTTAGTATAGCAAGACATTGTTCTAATAAGTAGTAGTGGATTCTTTTTGTAAACAGAGCATCACAGATGTTGGTCTATCTTCCTACTTCAGAGCAAAAAGGTCTAAGTCACTTTAAGAATAGAGTGGGGTCGAGACAGGGCTGGAGGAAACAAGCTCCACCTGGAGCAAATCCAGCCCTGGGAGCCAACCCAGTCCTGGGACACTAGCAGACTAGGATTGAGCCAACAACCTAACTCAGAGTCTGAGATCTCCATCGGAACTGGAATGGGACTGAACCATTTACCTAAGACACAGAGAGATCAAGCTTTACCAGGAGCAGAAGCCAGAAGCAAACCCAGTCCCAGGACACAGGCGGATCAGGATTGAGCCAGTGACCAGATCCACAGTCAACAATCTCCACCAGAACAGGTACAAGGGAGCAACCGCTGAGTGAGTGAGCCAGTGCCAGAGACTGCTGAGGGTCTGGACGTGAATCCAGGACCTTCAAGGGAGTAGACTTAAGCCAACACCCCGTGGGTCTGGGCAAGAGTCTAGGACCTCCCAGGAACTAAGCCGGAGCCAGGACCTTTGTCAGCCTGGGCATAAGTGAACCTGGGTCCTGGGAGGAAATAGGCAGGAACCATAGATCTCAGTGGGGTCAGGCAAGAGTCTGGGACCTCAGAGAGAGTAGGCCTGAGCCAGGTCCCTTGTGGATTCGGGCATTGGTTTGGGACATCAAAGGGAATAGGCAGTAACCTGGAACCCCTGTGGGTCCAAGCACGAGTCTGAGACTTCTGAGGATGTAAGCAGGTCCTCTGCAGGTTCGCATACACCTGAGCCTGGGACCTCCGAGGCAATAGATCAGAACCAGAAACCTTTCCAGGTCCAACTCTAACCCAGAGACTTCTGCAGGAGGAAATCCAGACCAGGATTTATAGATACAGTCAAAGCCAGTAACCCAAACCAAAGTTGCCCTGAGGCAAGGAACTCCACCTGAGGCAAAAAATTTCACAGGAGTGGAACTGGACAAGACTCCTACAACATAGAGGGCCAGAGGAAACAAGCTCCATTGGGAGCAGAAGCCAGAAGCAAATCCAGCCTGGGAGCCAACCCAGTCCCAGAACACTGGCAGATCAGGAATGAGCCAGCATCCAGAGTCAGCGATTTCCACCAGAACAGGTCCAACCCAAGCCAGGGACTTCTGCAGGAAGAGATCCAGACCAAGATTTACAGAAACAGATCAAAGCCGGCAGCCTAGATCAAAGTAGGCCTGAGACAGCAAACTCCAAGAACACAGACCAAAGCACAGGAGCAATGAACTACCTCCAGGAACAGGAATAACCAATAGGGTAACTAGAACTGTGACACTGACTGTAGCTCAAGGAACAACCATCTGAGCTTTGGATTCACTGGCACCTAGAAGGTTATTCAACAGAATCTCAGACAGCCCCAACCACACCTACAAGAGGAAAAGATGAGTAGAAAAGGTAAGATACATGCTACAACACAAAGAGCAACAAAATACCAGTAAAACCTAAAGACCCTACAAAAGCAAGACCTGAACAACCAAATATGGATGAACCAGAAGAAAATAATCTAAAAAATAACCTCAAGAGAATATTTGAAATTCTTAAAGATGAAATGAGAAATTCCCTTAAAGAAATGGAGGAAAAAACAAACAAAAATTGGAAGATATCAGCAAATCACTTAAAGAAAACCAAGAAAATGAACTCGAACATATAAAAGAAACTATTCAGTACTTGAAAACTGAGATAGAAAAAATGAAGAAAACACAAGCCAAAAAAATTATAAAAACAGAAATCATGAGAAAAAGATCAGGAACCACAAATGCAAGCATGAACAACAGAATACAAGAAATGGAAGAGAGAATCTCAAGCACTGAAGATACAGTAGAGGAAATATACTCACCAGTTAAAGAAAATATTAAATTTAACAAAGGCTTTACCCAAAATATCCATGAAATATGGGACACCGTAAAAAGGCCAAAACTTGGAATAATAGGTATAGAAGAAGGAGAAGAAGTTCATCTCAAAGGCACAGAAAATTTATTTAACAAAATCATAGACGAAAACTTCCCCTACCTAAAGAAATATATGCCTATGATGATACAAGAAGCTTACAGAACACCAAATAGACTGGATCAAAAAAAAAAGTTCTCTCGCACATAATAATCAAAACACTAAACATACAGAGTAAAGAAAGAATATTAAGAGATGCAAAGGAAAAAAGCCAAGTAACATATAAAGGGAGACCTATCAGAATTACACCTGACTTTTCAGTGGAGACAATGAAAGCCAGAAGGTCATGGTCAAGCATTATGCAGACATTAAGAGACCACAGATGCCAGCCCAGACTACTATACCCAGCAAAACTGTCAATTACCACAGAAGGACAAAACAAGATATTCCATGACAAATCTAGATTTCACAAATACCTAGCCACAAACCCAGCCCTACACAAAATACTAGAAGGAAAACTCCAACCCAAAGAAGATGGCTACACCATCAAAAACACAGAAAATTGATGATCTCTTTACAGCAAATCCTGAAGAAGAAAAAAATGCACAAATTAACATCACCAACAATTAAAACTATTAACAGGAGATAGCAGCCACTGGTCATTAATATCCTTTAATGTAAATGGACTCAACTCACCTATAAAAAGGCACAGGCTAACAGATTGGATATGAAAACAGGATCCATCCCTCTTCTGCATACAAGAAATGCATCTCAACCTCAAAGACAGACATCGTCTCAGAATAAAAGGTTGGGAAAAAATATACCAATCAGTTGGACCTAAGAAACAAGCTGGTGTAGCTATCCTAATATCTAACAAAATAGACTTCAAGCTAAAATCAGTCAAAAGAGACAAAGAAGGACATTTCATGTTAGTCACAGGAAAAATCCATCAAGAGGAAATTTCAATACTGAACATCTATGCCCCAAATACAAGGGTACCCTCATATGTCAAAGAAACACTTCTTAAGCTTAAATCATATATTAAACCACACACACTAAGAGTGGGAGACTTCAACACACCCCTATCACCACTGGACAGGACAATCAGACAAAAAATGAACAGAGAAATAAGAGAACTAACAGATGTTAGGACTCAAATGGACTTAACAGACATCTACAGGATATTCCATCCAAACAGAAAAGAATACACCTTCTTCTCCTCACCTCCTGGAACCTTTTCAAAAATTGACTACATACTCAGTAACAAAACAAACCTCAACAAATAAAAATAATTGGAATAACCCAATGTACCTTATCATATCACCATGCTTTAAAACTAGAGGTCAACAGCAATACTAATTCCAGAAAACCCACTAACACAGGGAAATCAAACAATGCTTACCTGAATCATCAACGGGTCAAGAAGAAATAAAGGGGGAAATTAAAGACTTCCTAAAATTCAATGAAAATGACCACACAACATACCGAAATTTATGAGATATAATGAAAGCAGTGTTAAGATGCAAGTTCATGGCACTAAATGCCTACATAAAGAAGCTGGAAAAATCCCACACTAGTGAATTAACAGAACATTTGAAAACTTCAGAACAAAAAGAAGCAAACTCACAAACAAAAAGAAGAAAACTAGACAACAGGAAATAATCAAATTGAGAGATGAAATCAACAAAATAGAAACAAAAACAATACAAAGAATCAATGAGACAAACAGTTGGTTCTTTGAGAAAATCAACAAAATAGACAAACCTTTATCCAAACTAGTGAAAAGGCAGAGAGAGAATATCCAAATTAACAAAATCAGTAATGAAAAGTGGAACATAACAACAGACACGGAGGAAATACAGAGGATCATCAGGTCATATTTTCAAAACCTGTACTCCACAAAATTGGAAAACTTAAAGGAAATGGACAACTTTCTGGATAAATATCACTTGCTAAAATTAAATCAAGACCAGATAAGCAAATTAAACAGACTTATAACTGCTGAAGAAATAGAAACAGTCATCAAAAGTCCCCCAACCAAAAAAGCCCAGGACCAGATGGTTTAAGCACAGAATTCAACAAGATTTGCAAAGAAGAACTAATGCAAATACTCCTCAAATTATTCCACACAATAGAAACAGAAGAAACATTGCCAAACTCTTTTTATGAGGCTACAATTACCCTGACACCCAAACCACAAAAAGACAATACTAAGAAAGAGAATTACAGACCAATCTCACTCATGAACAATGATGAAAAAATACTAAATAAATACTAGCAAATCAAATCCCAGAACACATTAGAACCATCATGCACCATAGCCAAGTCGGCTTCATCCCAAAGATGCAGGGATGGTTCAACATACAAAAATCTGTCAAGGTAACCCACAATATAAACAAGCTGAAAAATAAAAGTCACATGATCATCTGATTTGCTGCTGAAAAAGCATTTGACAAGATACAACATCCCTTCATGATAAAGGTTTTGGAGAGAGCAGGGATACAAGGAACATACCTAAACATAATTAAGGCAATATACAGCAAGCCAACAGCCAACATCAAACAAAATGGAGAGAAACTCCCAGCAATTCCACTGAAATCAGGAACAAGACAAGGTTGTCCACTCTCTCCATATATGTTCAATATAGTTCTTAAGGTCCTAGCTAGAGCAATAAGACACCAAAGGGAGATAAAGTGGATACATATTGGAAAAGAAGAAGTCAAACTCTCACTGTTTGCTGATGATATGATAGTTTACATAAGTGATCCCAAAAATTCTATCAAGGAACTTCTACAACTCATAAACACTTTCAGCAATGTAGCAGGATATAAGATTAACTCAGAACAAACAAACAAACAAAAAAACAGTAGCCCTCAAGTACACAGATGATAAAAGGGCTGGGGAAGAAATCAGAGAATCAACACCCTCCACAATAGCCACAAATAGCATAAAATAACTCAGAGTAACTCTAACCAAATAAGTGGAAGACTCATATGACAAGAACTTTAAATCTTTGAAGAAAGAAATTGAAGAAGACACCAGAAAGTGGAAAATATCCCATGCTCTTGGGTAGGCAGAATTACCATAGTAAAAATGGCAATCTTACTGAAAGCAATCTACAGATTCAACACAATGCCCATCAAAATTCCAGCAAAATTCTTCAAAGACCTCTAAAGAATGGTACTCAACCTCATTTGGAAAAGCAGAAAACTGAGAATAGCCAAAACAATCCTGTGCAATAAAAGAACTTCTGGAGGCATCACAATCCCTGACTTCAAACTCTACTACAGAGCTACAGTACTGAAAACATCCTGGTATTGGCATAAGAACAGACAGGACAACCAATGAAACTGAATAGAAGACCCGGATATTAATCCACACATCTTCGAACACCTGACCTTTGATAAAGTAGTAAAAAATATAAAATGGAGAAAAGAAAGCATATTTAACAAGTGGTGCTGGCATTACTGAATATCAACATGTAGAAGAATGAAAATATCTATCACCATGCACAAAACTCAAGTCCAAATGGATCAAAGACCTCAACATAAGGCAACCATACTGAACCTTATAGAAGAGAAAGTGGGAAGTACACTTGAAAACATTGGCACAGGAGACCACTTCCTAAATAGAACCCCAGCAGCACAGACACTGAGAAAAACAATTAGTGAATGGGACTTCCTGAAACTGAAAAACTTCTGTAAAGCAAAGGACATGGCCAACAAGACAAATGACAGCCTACAGAATGGGAAAACTTCTTCACTAACCTCACATCAGACAGAGGTCTGATCTCCAAAATATATAAAGAACTCAAGAAATTGGACACCAAAAGATCACATAATCCAATAGAAAAATGGAGTACAGACCTAAACAGAGAACTCTCAAAAGAGGAATCTAAAATGGCTGAAAGAAACTTAAGATGTTCAACTTCCTTAGTCATCAGAGAAATGCAAATCAAAACAACTCTGAGATTCCATCTTACACCTGTAAGATTGGCCAAGATCAAAAACACTGATGACAACTTATGCTGGAGAGGTTGTGGTGTAAAGGAAACACTTCTGCATTGCTGGTGGGAATGCAAGCTGGTACAACCCCTCTGGATGTCAGTGTGGCAATTTCACAGAAAATTAGGAAACAACCTTCCTCAAGACCCAATAATACCACTTTTTGGTATATATCCGAAAGATGCTCAATTGTGCCACAAGGACACGTGCTCAACTATGTTCATAGCAGCTTTGTTTGTCATAGCCAGAACCTGGAAACAACCTAAATGTCCCTCAACCAAAGAATGGATAAGGAAAATGTGTTACATTTACATGATGGAGTACTACACAGCAGAAAAAAATAACGACAGCTTGAAATTTGCAGGAAAATGGATGGAGCTAGAAAACATTATTTTGAGTGAGATAACCCAGACACAGAAAGACATATACTCACTCATAGGTAAGTTTTTAAACAAAAAGCAAAAAAAGCCAGCCTACAAACCACAATCCCAGAGAATTTAGACAACAATGTGGACAGTAAGAGAGACTTACATAGATCTAACCTACATGGAAATTTGAAAGTAGAAAAAGAGAAGATCTCCTGAGTAAATTTGGAGCATGTGGCCCTTGGGGGAGGATTGAAGGTTGGAGGGGAGAGGCAGGGAGGGGAGCAGATAAAAATGTAGATAAAATCAATAAAAAATAAAAAAAAGAATAGAGTGGTGTCAAGGTCATCACAAAGAACAACTAACCTATGCCCATAGGAGCTCGAAGACTCTGGTCTGACATCTAGGCAGTTTGCATGGGACTGACCTAGGCTCTCTACAAGTGTGTGATAGATGTGTAGCTTGGTCTATTTTTGCAACTCCTAGCAGTGGGATCAGGGCTGGCCCTAAGGCTTGGGCTGGCTTTGGGACCTATCCTTTATACTGGGTTGTCTTGCCAGTCTTACTACAAAGGAATATCATAGTTCTACCTCAACTTGCTAGGCCACACTTTGTTAATACCCCTGGAGGCCTGCCCCTTTCTGAACAGAAACAGAAAAGGAGTGGATGGTGGGGGCAGAGTAGAGACATGGTAAGGAAACGGGAGGAGAGGAAGGAGGATCAATATAGTAAAAAATGGCAATTTTACCAAAGGCAATCTATAGATTCAATGCAATCCCCATCAAAATCCCAACAAAATTCTTCATAGACCTTGAGAGAAAAATAACTAACTTTATATGGAAAAACAAAAAGCCCAGGATAGCCAAAACAATCCTATACAATAAAGGAACTGCCGAAGGCATTACCATCCCTGACTTCAAACTCTATTACAGAGCTACAGTAATGAAAACAGCTTGGTATTGGCATAAAAACAGATTCATTGACTAATGGAATCAAATCGAAATCCCGGATATTAATCCACAAACCTATGAACACCTCATATTTGAAAAAGAGGCTAAAATTATACAATGGAAGAATGAAAGCATTTTTAACAAATGGTGCTGGCATAACTGGATGTCAACCTGTAGGAGAATGAAACTAGACCCTTATCTATCACCATGCACAAAACTCAAGTCCAGATGGATTAAAGACCTCAATATAAATCCAACCACACTGAACCTGATAGAAGTGAAAGTGGGAAGTAGCCTGCAACACATGGACACTGGAGACCACTTCTTGTGTAAAACCCCAATGGCACAGACAATAAGAGCAATAATAAACAAATGGGATCTCCTGAAACTGAGAAGCTTCTGTAAAGCAAAAGACACAGTCATTAAGACAAAGAGGCATCCTACTGAATGGAAGAAGTTCTTCACTGACCCCACATCAAACAAAGGTCTGATCTCCAAAATATATAAAGAACTCAAGAAACTAGACATTAAAATTCTAAATACCCCAATTAAAAAATGGGGTAATGATCTGATCAGAGAATTCTCAAGAGAAGAAATTTGAATGGCCAAAAGATTCTTAAGGTCATGTTCAACTTCCTTAGCCATTGGGGAAATGCAAATCAAAACAACTTTGAGATACCATCTTACACCTGTTAGAATGGCTAAAATCAATAACACCAATGATTGCCTATGCTGGAGAGGATGTGGAGTAAGGGGAACTCTCATCCATTCCTGATGGGAATGCAAACTTGTAACCTCTTTGGAAATCAGTGTGGCGGTTTCTCAGGAATTTGGGAGTCAACCTACCTCAGGATCCAGCAATACCACTCTTGGGAATATACCCAAGAGAAGTCCAATCATACTACAAAAGCATTTGTGCAACTATGTTCATAGCAGTATTATTTGTAATAGCCAGAACCTGGAAACAACCTAGGTACCCCTCAATGGAAGACTGGATCAAGAAAGTGTGGAATATATACACATTAGAATACTACTCAGCAGTAAAAAACAATGACATCTTGAATTTTGCATGCAAATGGATAGAAATAGAAAATGCTATCCTGAGTGAGGTAACCCAAACCCAAAAATATGACTATGGTATGTACTCACTCATTAGTGGACCCTAGCCATAAAACAAAGGACACTAAGCTTATAGCTCACAAACCCAGAGAAGCCAAATAGCAAGGTAAACCCAAAGAAAAACATATATTGATCCTCTTGGAAACTGGAAGCAAACAAGATCGCCAGACAAAAGTTGGAAGCATGGGGGCAGGGAGATAGGTGGGGGTGGGGGTGGGCAAGGGGAGAGGGGTAAGGAGAAGGGAGAAGGGAAGGACTGGGGAGAGCTTGG
>PVIU01022540.1:0-29472 GCA_004026605.1 Ondatra zibethicus
AAGAAAAAAAAAAAAAAAAAAAAAAAAAAAAAAAAAAAAAGGGCAATTCTACCAAAGGCAATCTATAGATTCAATGCAATCCCCAGCAAAATCCCAACAAAATTCTTCACAGACCTTGAGAGAACAATAACTAAGTTTATATGGAAAAACAAAAAGCCCAGGATAGCCAAAACAATCCTATACAATAAAGGAACTTCCGGAGGCATTACTTCAAACTCTATTACAGAGCTACAGTAATGAAAACAGCTTGATATTGGCATAAAAACAGAGAATTTGACCAATGGAATCGAATCAAAGACCTGGATATTAATCCACAAACCTATGAACACCTCATATTTGACAAAGAAGCTATAATTATACAGTGGAAGAATGAAAGCATCTTTAACAAATGGTGCTGGCATAACTGGATGTCAACCTGTAGGAGAATGAAAATAGATCCTTATCTATCTCCATGCACAAAACTCAAGTCCAAATGGATTAAAGACCTCAATATAAATCCAACCACACTTAACCTGAAAGAAGAGAAAGTGGGAAGTAGCCTGCAATACATGGGCACAGGAGACCACTTCCTATGTAAAACCCAAGTGGCACAGTCAATAAGAGCATCAATGAATAAATGGGACCTCCTGAAACTGAGAAGCTTCTGTAAAGCAAAGGACACTGTCATTAAGACAAAAAGGCATTCTACTGAATGGGAGAAGAGCTTCACCAACCCAACATCAGACAAAGGTCTGATCTCCAAAATATACAAAGAACTCAAGAAACTAGAGATTAAAATTCTAAATTACCCAGTTAAAAAATGGGGTAATGATCTGAACTGAGAATTCTCAACAGAAGTAGTTTGAATGGCCAAAAGATACCTAAGGTCATGCTCAACTTCCTTAGTGATCAGGGAAATGCAAATCAAAACAACTTTGAGATACCATCTTACACCTGTCAGAATGGCTAAAATCAAAAACACCAAGGATAGCCTATGCTGGAGAGGATGTGGAGTAAGGGGAACACTCATCCATTGCTGGTGGGAATGCAAACTTGTGCAACCACTTTGGAAATCAGTGTGGCAGTTTCTCAGGAAACTGGGAATCAACCTACCTCAGGATCCAGCAATATCACTCTTGGGAATATACCCAAGAGATGCCCAATCATTCTACAAAAGCATTTTTGCAACTATGTTCATAGCAGCATTATTTTGTAATAGCCAGAACCTGGAAAGAACCTAGGTGCCCCTCAATAGAAGAATGGATCAAGAAAGTGTGGAATATATACACATTAGAATACTACTCAGCAGTAAAAAGCAATGACATCTTGAATTTTTCATGCAAATAAATAGAAATAGAAAACACTATCCTGAGTGAGATAACCCAAACCCAAAAAGATGATTATGGTATGTACTCTCTCATTAGTGGACCCTAGCCATAAACCAAGGACATTATGCTTATAGCTCACAAGCCTAGAGAAGCCAAAGAGCAAGGTGAACCCAAAGAAAAACATATATAGATCCTCCTGGAAATTGGAAGCAAAAAAGATCGCTGGGCAAAAGTTGGAAGCAGGTGAGTGGAGATAGAGGTGAAGGGGGGGCAAAGGGGAGAAGGGGAGAGAGAAGGGAGAAGGGAAGGATGGGGAGAGCTTGGGTTAGTGGGAGGGTAGAGATAGAGGAAGGGCAGATTTGGAGCAGGGAAGAAGATATCTACATTAAGGTAGTCATTTTAGGATTGGCAAGAGACTTGGCTCTAGAGGGGATCCCAGGTGTCCACGGGGATGTCCCCAGCTAGTTCCTTGGGCAGCAGAGGAGAGGGTGCCTGAACTAGCCTTGTCCCATTGTCAAATTGATGAATATCTTGATCATCACCATAGAATGGAGATAGAGACAGAGACCCACATTCACATCAGAGCAATGGACTGAGCTCCCAAGATCCAGTCGAAGAGCAGAAGGTGGGAGAAGATGAGCAAGGAAGTCAGTACCGCGAGGGGCTGGTCCACCAACTGAGACAGTGTGCCTGATCTAATGGGAGCTCACCAAATCCAGCTGGACCAGGACTGAATGAGCATATGATCAAACCAGAATCTCTGAATGTGGCTGCCAATGGTGGCCAACTGAGAAGCCAATGATAATGGCACTGGGACCTATCTCTTCTGCATGTATTGGCTTTGGGGGAACTTAGTCTATATGGATGCACACCCTCCTAGGCTGGGATGAAGCGGGGAGGGCCTTGGGCTTCCCATAGGCCAGGGTACCCTGGCCCCTCTTAAGGAAGCAGGGGGAGGGAGGAGGGGTAGTGGGGGAGCGGGAGGGGACTGGGAGAATGTGTGGAAGTGTAAATTTTTGAATGAAAAATAAAAGAATATGAAAAAATGAAATAAAATAAATATTATATCTCAGAACTATACCGACTTTTTCTCTTTCCCTCTCTCAGGTTTGCTTGTTTATTTGTTCACTGGAGATCCAATATGCTTTTTCCAGGCTGGCCCTAACTCCCTTTGCTGAGGCTGGTCTTGAATTCTTGATTCTCCTCACTCTACCTGCCAATTGCTAGTTTTATTCACGCACATACACAGCTACCAACACAACGTCTTGTGTGTTCTGAATTTTCATTGGTGAAGTACTCCAGTTGTTTTCAAGATAAATCTTTTAATACAGTAATAGTTGCAGAACTCTAGGAGAAAAAAATCAATTAGGTAATCCATATTAGTTTTGTAATACTATTGAAAATTATAGCAACGGTTTAATTTATCCTCTTATGGAATTATTTGTAGGTTATGCCACGGGATACTTGTAAAACTAATTTAAAATAAGACAGGTTAAAAAAAATTACCTACATTATTCATAAAATCACAGAAACACTCAAAGAAGTAAAATGTTGTCTTCTCACCATGCATAAATAAATAAAGTATAGTAAAACATGAAACTCCTGTTGGCTCTGAGATTCTTATTTGCAATGTGATCCAGTTCCCAGAGCCCTGCTGATAGCTTCCTTAAGTATGTGAACTAGTTATAGGAATGATGAAACAAGGCTTAGTTGTATGTTCTCTTTAAAAGAGGACTTACTTTTTCTTGTGTAAGATTGGGAAGAAATTGCACCAAATTAGACACTTGGGTCAATAGGACAAATACTGTCCCATGCCAGGCCCAAGGGAACACTATCCATAGGAAGCACGGTCCATGGTAAGAGCAGAAACCACACGCTGAGGGGATTAAGCATTCTGACACACCCAAAGCTGAAGCTGTGGCATATGTGCAAATGTGCATCACCAAAGTAGACATGAGGGAGCAAAGAGAAAACTCGCTCAACTGCAAACACACAATCATCCTCTGCAGTTACGGTCTGGGAACTGCCGAAGTGGGACTCAAGCTTGCTTTATGATTCTATAGGAGCCAAATATAACATTTAAACAATCCATTCCATTAATGTTGTATCATTGTGTCAATCTGGAATGCATTTTAATCACAGGCCACCCACCCCTGTAACGGCTGCCTTTGTTGTACTTTCTTATTGGCTCACTCTATCAACATCTGCTGTGTTTAGACAATATGAATTAAAGCTGAGGAATGCTGTTTGTACTCAGCTACTTTTGTTGAGAGTGTAACATCCCGAAACTGGCAGTGTTTATGTAAATCAGTGTGGCTGACACAGTCATCATAAACAAATGAGGGAAATATAACAAACACAATGTTCATGCAGGAAATGTTTGTTTGGAGAGTTGGCTTTGGTCTCAGCAGATTGATGAAGAGTTGCTGATCCTACAGATCTGGGCTACACGCTATATCTACCGGAAGGCCAGGCAAGGCTTCTGCCCCACACTCTGTAGTCTAAAGAGCAAGCCTCAGCCCCAAGGCATCTGCAGAAGTCTACCATCTGAAGCCCGAGTGGCTGGATGGATTCTGACAACTGTATTCCATCACAGAGCACTTTCAATAGGCCTTCTGACCCGAGGTCCTAAATCTCATTCACAGAAGGAATGGTAAGGAAATGATCACACAAAGATTCAATCGTGGGGCTGTGCAATGATGTACACAGCAGTGTTGTTTATATGTACAAGAGTTCAAAAACTACCTACATGCTCATACATAAGTGATTTTATGCTGGTGACACAGCAAAACTGCAGCAGAACACACAACTGTGAAATAGTGTGTGATGGGAGTTACATACTGATAGTTTCCACCTGTCTTACATGAAACAAACAGGAGGTAAAATGACAAAATATCCTCCATGTGTGTTCTTTAAGAACTTTTGAAGTATTTGCTTATATGGGTTTAAGATGTTTCCAGAAGTTTCTCAAGCAATCAGCAAGTTACCTTGAGGGAGAAATACTAGGGACCACAAAGTTGAAATCCAGAGGCTTGGGAGTTAGGGAGATCACTCAGTTGGCAAATGTTTGTTGTATGAGGACCTGAGTTTCTATGCTCAGCGCACGCATAAAAATCATCATGGTGGTACTGAAGGGAGATAAGAGACAGATGGATTATTGGAGCTCACTGGCCATCCTGTCTAGCCAAATCAGTTGTTCTGGGTTCATTGAGAGACCTTGTCTCATAATGCAAGGAGGAGGACCAGGCATTGTGCTGTATACCTTGAATCACATCACGTAGACGACAAAGGCAGGTGAATATGTAAGTTTGATACCAGCCTTGCCTGTACAGTGAGTTCCAGACCATCCAAGACTACACAGTTAGATCTTGCTCAAAAATAAATTAACAAAGGTAGAAAGTGACTAAGGAAAACATCCAAAATCTATGTCTGGCCTCCACATGCACATGCATATATGTGCACATGCATCTACATGCACTTCAAGAAAATACATGCTGATGCCTCACACTCTAAGAAAAAATATGGAGGCTTATTCATTATTTTCACACTGATTTTTACTATTAGATTTTATATTGTGTGTATAATTATAGGAAATATTTCCTATAGAAACAGGAAAGCCCCATTCGATTGGCTATGGTTCATAATGGTGGTGAGCAAGAATGTAGAGAAACTGGAACCCATATACACTTGTGGTAAGGATTAAAATTGGTGAATCCACTCTGGAAAACAGTCTGGCAGTTCTCTTAGAGTTGTCATCAGATCCAGAAATGCCCTAGGCATGTAACCCAGAAAAGTGAAAACACATGTCTACAGAAAAACTTGCAGGTAACAGACACAGCAACACTGTTCCTAATAGAAAAAAAAGAAAGGACAACACAAATGGCCGTCAACTGAAGGTTAACAGGTAAGCAAAATGTAGTGTGTATATGCACTGCTGCAATTCAGGAATGAAAACAATGAGGTCCTGATTGCCAACAGAAGAATCTGAAAATGTATAGATTGAAAGAAGTCAGTCACCGAAGGTCACATATTACATGTTCCAGATACATCATGTCAAAAATAGGTGAATCCAAAGAAGTAACAAATAGACTCATGTTTACAAAGAGCAGATAGGAAATGGAAAGGGTTATAACTGCTTCAGAGGTGCACTGAAGACAATCTAAAAGTCACTATGGTGACATTTGCACTGTTCTATTGCAACAGTTTAATTATTTACTAACAGAGCTCATTTTAAAAATTTATCGATTTCTAAAAAACTATATGTATATGACTGTTTGACTATATATACACTATAGAGTACAGTGCCAGCAGAGACAGAAGGAAGAATCTGGTCCTTTGGAACCAAAATTACAGGTGATTGTGAACCACTGGACCTGTGTGCTGGGAACAAAACCTAGATCCTCTGCAAGATAACGGCTGTTCTTAGCCATTGAGTCACCTCTCTACTTCAAAGAGCTCATTTTTAAATGTAAAGCATTAAAAAGATAAGTAAATTTTGAAACAACAGAAAAGGGACTGTAAATATGGTTCCGTGGTTAAGAGAACTGGATGCTCTCCCAGGGGATCTAGTTTTGAATCTTAGCACCCACCTAGTGGCTCACAACCATCTGTAACTCCAGCTTCCAAGAACCTGATATCCTTTTCTAGCTTCCTTGGGCAGCATGGACATGATGCACAGATATGCAAAGCAAATACCCAAACACATAAAAACAATTAAATCTAAAATAAACGGGAACCAAATTCTACTTGCCACTTGTTGCTCAAAATGACAAAAATCATATATCAAATTATGCTCTTTATCCTATGCTGCACTGTGCTGAGTGTGATTTGTGCCAGAATATTGTACCATGCTGCATTATAATGAATGTACCATACTGTGAGAACTGTACTTACTAACCACACCCTACCTTTTGTGTAAGAATACACTGTAATAATTGTACCACTCTTTGTTAAACTGAACTGCAGAACTGCATAGTGACATGGTACACTGCCCACACTGCACTTGTGGTCCCATGCTGAACCACATGGTGGCATGCTACAGTATACACACTTCACCGTGCTGCAGGAAGCATCATCATCAATGCAAAGCAAAGCACTATACACAGAATATTTACTCCTTTGTTGACCTGTCTTTAAGGGAAAAAAATACTTCAAAACACACCCTGAGAACAAAGTTAGGTAGGGTTTTTTTTTGTCTTTATCTTCTTAAGGTGAAATGATCAAACTCGTTAAAAGCAATATGAATGATGCTATGAAATCACCTTCTAAGAGAGCAGATTATGATTGAGAAAGTTATATTAAGCACATAGATGTTGATGAGTGGAGAGGAGAAA
This sequence comes from Ondatra zibethicus, assembly GCA_004026605.1. NCBI lineage: Eukaryota > Metazoa > Chordata > Mammalia > Rodentia > Cricetidae > Ondatra > Ondatra zibethicus. Next base: position 6,641 of record PVIU01022540.1, read on the forward strand.
ATGTCCAGAAAGGATGGTGTTGGGAAAGGGAAGAGTCTCAGTGCCACTTCCATCTCCTTTATAGTTTGCATGGACCAGCATAGATACAAAACAAAGGCTATGTAGCATAGTCACTGCAGATATGGCTTGGCTTGTTCTCACCACTTAGCCCACCCTTCATTGTGGCTGTTCTGATCAACTGCAGTTACTAGACCATAGAACTTTAAACTCCTGGGGACAGAGATTTCAGGAAGAACCACCATCCGTTAGAAATTCCAACACAGTTCTTCACAGAAATTGAAAAATGAAATCTTAAATTCAGATGGAAACATAAAATGCTCAGAAGAGCTAAAACAATCCCAAATAATAAAAGATCTGCTTGAGGTACCACTATCCCAGATTTAAAATTATACTATGAAGCTGTAGTAAGAAAAACAGCTGAGTATGAGAATAAAAAGACATGTTGATCAATGCAATCAAATTGAAGACCTACATAACTACAGATATCTGATTTTTGACAAAGAAGCTAAAAAGATCCGTCTTCAACACTGAAGAAAAGATCCATCTCCAACAAATGGTGATGCTCAAACTGCATACATTCATGTAGAAGAATGTAAATAAATATATTATCTCCTTAAAATTCAACTCCAAATAGGTCAAGGGCCTCAACATGATACCAAATAGTCCCAATTCTATAGAAGGGAAAGTAGGGGATACAGTTCAACTAAATGGCACCACAAAGGGCTTTCCGAGCAGAACTCTGATAGCATGAGCTTTAGGAGCAACAATTAATAAATGGAACTTCAGTAATCTAAAAACTTATGTACAAGAAATGACACAATCATAAAATCAAAGAGGCAGTATACAGAATAAAAAAAGTATTTATCTGTTACACACTTGATAGGGGTTTAGTGTCTAGACTTTATGAAGAACTCAAAAAATTGAAAATCAAAAATCCCACAAATATCCCAATTAAAAATAGGGTTAAAGAAATAAGCAGAGAGTTCTCAAAAGATAATACAAATGACTGAGAAACACTTTGCAATGTTCAACATCCTTAGTTATCTAAGAAATTCTAATTAAAATTACTTTGAAATTTCCTTTTACCCCAGTGAGAATAGCAAAGACCAATAAAAACAAATAATACCACATTCTGGCAAGAATGTGCGAAAAGAAGAACACTTATTCAATGTTAGTGGGAGTTCCAATTGTACAGGCACTATGAAATTCTGTATAGCAGTTCCTTCAGATATTGAGACTAGATCTACCACAAAATCCAGCTCTAGTGCTCCTAGGCATATGCCCAAAAGTCACTCCATCAAACTTCAGAGACACATGCTCATCTATGTTCATTGCTACTCTAGTCATAATAGCCAGAAATTAGATACAACCTAGATGTTTATCAATTGATAAATGGATAAAGAAAATGTAGTGTATTTACACAGTGGAATATTATTCAACTGTTATGGAAAATAAAATTAAAATTTGCAGGTAAATGGTTAGAGCTAGAAACATCTTTCTGAGTGATGTTTCTAGAAAGACAAACATCACACATTTTCTCAGATTTTACCTTTTAAGCTTTAAATGTGTGTTTCATTAAGAATATCCATAGATGTCTGATGTGGGATTCCCCTCTGTATGCTGTGAATACTATTGGTTAATAAAGAAGCTGCTTTGAGCCTATAGCAGAGCAGGACAGAACAGAGCTAGGTAGGGAAAACTAAACTGAATGCTGGGGAAAAGAAGGCAGAGTCAAGGAGAAGTCATGTAGCCCCGCCAGAGACAGATACCGGATGGAACCTTGTTGGTAAACCACAGCCATGTGCCAATACACAGATGAATAGAAATGGGTTAAATTAAGATGTAAGAGATAGCCAATAAAAAAAAGTAGAGCTAATAGGCCAAACAGTGACTTAATTAATATTGTTTCTGTGTGGTTATTTCAGGGCTGAGCAGCTGGGAAAGAACAAGCAGCCCTCCTACAACAGATGTTAGGTGGCTAGTCAGAGACCAAGGATGAGGAGGAGATCTGACAAGGAAGAAGACATGGAATATAGTGTTAGAAGTGGATAAAGTAGAAATTAGAATAGGAGGAATAAACGGGGAGGAAGATGGAAACGCGGGAAAGGACCACTAACACCACATGCCTTTTGAAAAGATATATAAAAACCTACTACTATAGAATAGTTCTAAAATATACACATGCCTAAAATATTTAAGTGGAGTTACTATATAAGAGGGGAGAGAATTCCTCAACTAGATACCATACAATACTAAATAAAACTCCCAGTACCAGGAGTACGTTACATCATTTTGAGTCATTGGCTAAAGAGGTCCCATTGTTATTTGGTCCCCTCCACAACCTGACAAGAAGACCCCTGGCTACTTTCCCTCTCTCTTCACCTCTTTGTTTTGCTTCAGACCAGTGATCAGTTCTAGATTATCAGTGTAAGAATGACAGAAAAAAGATCACTCTAATTTTCATCAAATTTCTGTACAAAGTCCTCTGAGCAGAGTCGATGCATTTATTCTCCTGCTGGGAGAAGTCCACAAAGGCATCACTGAATGTCAACAAATCCTGGTAGGGCCTAGGGACACTAGGCTGTGGTTCCCATCACAGCTGTCTTATCATAGCAAGAGAACAAACTTAGACACCTGGTCAGATTCTAGCAGGCTCAGCTAGTTAAAGCCAATTGTTCAACATTCCTCCCCACTAAGCCCCAGGTAGCACCAGTCTTGGCTACAGATCTGTCCACAGTCTCCTCTGATATCTTTCTTTCTGGTGCTCTGAACCCCATAGAACTTAGGCCATGTGGAGCTTTAATAACAGTTTTCTTTTTTAATAAGCCACTATTTTTATTTCAATGTAGTCATTTTTGTGAAGGTAGGAAATTTGATCCACAATCAGCATTCCATTTAAGGTTTTTTTACAGAGAAAATACCATCATAACTGATATTCAAAATATCACTAATATCACTAAATTTACACTCCTATATTTATACAGTACACAAATAAAAAGTACTAGGTATTAAGACGACATCGGGAAACAGGAATGAACACCAAGGTCCTCAGATAAAATGATAACAGATAATGAAACTTTATTGTTATTCTTTGAAAAATATTTAACTTGTATTGAAGAGTGCTTTGAATACCTACTGCTATCTCTATGCTGCTGTGGCACAGAAGGAGGTGTGCTCTAGAACCACCAGGACTACAGTCAAGTGCAACTTCAGATAATACAGAAAAAAAAAATGGTTTTCAAACCAGTGGGTTTAAGACATTCCATTTGTTTTGCATTATAGTACCCCAAGCTGCTCCCATCAACAATCATATTTATTATAGTACTTGCTACAAGGGAGGTCTATAAACCTTGGGTTAAAATGAGGTGGAAAGCTATGCCTTGTGTTCTAACTGAAAATGATCATATTAAACTGTCTAATAGCAACCACTGATAAGCTGTATAAAGGAGTGACATTTCTTTCCTTCTTTGAATTGAAAGACCTAACAGAAAAGGGGGAAACATCAGAACACATGTATGGCTCCTCTGCAGTATCACTGGTGGTACTTCCAAGATCTGCTTTGCTTACTTTACAATTATTTGCCCTTTTTGACTGTTTAAAACAGAGAGATCTTTTCTTTCTTCCTTTCTGTCTTTCTATCTTCCTTTCTTTCCATGATCTCCTTTTATTTGTAGATTCCCTTACTCTCATATTATTAAGAACTTTGATGACTTCATCATTCACTTTAACTTCAGCTGCAAACTTCAATGAATACATGCTAAAAATCATTAGATATGAAGGTCAAATGTGATACACATGAGGATTCCCTCTGTGGTCCTTGTGAGTCTCTAGCCCATGCTTTGATCTGCTCCCTAGCCCACACCCAACTCTCCATGCTCCCCATAATCCTCCTAATAGCCATGGAGTATTGACAGTGGAGGGCAAGCAACAAGACAACAACACAACTCAGCATCAAAGTCAAGTTAAAATGGTGGCCCCTGCAGCATTATACATTTTTAATTATAGGTTTCCCAATACAAATAGACTAAAAGTAAGATTTCTCCAAGGTGGGTATACAGAGCTTTCTATACATGAAATCACTACTCTCTCCTCAAAGGGAAGGAGAGATAGTTCGTTCTGAGCCAAATGAGTGATCATGGCTTGGGAACACAAACTTAAGTTGTCTAAATGGCATAGCCTGTCATGGATATATATACATAAATTTTTGTAGTCACACAAAGCAATAAAGTTTTAAATCAAGATATTCACCAAATGCATTAGTGGAATACCAGGTATGAAGGTTACAGTAGCGCGTGGAGTTTTACATGTCATCAGATGACATTCCTGACTTTTGTGGTCTGCTGAGAATACCTTCTAGTGGGTTTAGAGGCATGGAACAGCAGTTAAGAGCACTGGCTGTTCTTGCAGAGAACCTGAGTTGGTTCCCAGGACCCATGACAGACGATTTACAGCTGTCTATCACCCCAGCTCCAAGGGGTCCAGCTGCTTCACCTGGCCTCCACGCACACTGCACTCACAGGTACCAGCCCACATACTGATATACACACATATACACAACTTAAAATAAAAAGGAAATCACAAAAAGCCAAACTTCCTTGGGTTTGGTTTTTCCTGATAGTTGGAAGGATATTGGGTAAGATCCAGGTAGGCAATGAGTGTCTACTAAGTGTCTAACTAAAGATAGTCCCAGGCAATGTGGTTCTGGGTCTGCATTTCAGCTTTCCACAGCCATGATGTCCTAATCAATCAGTGTTGTAGAACTTTGAAGGTCAGTATAGCTTCTTCCCTGGGAACTTCAATTCACCATACCTCTTGTTGGGTTAAAGTCACATTTTGTGCTTACAGAAGCCAAATGTTATTTATATCCCAAAGTACTAGAAGGACTCATTCTTGAATTCTGACATAGATTAGCTAAGGAAATAGAAGAGCAGATTTGATGAGAAAGAAATGGATGCTAACCACTACAGAGAAGCTTCTGGGTCATGTCAGTGTTACAAGCCCTCATTATCTAGGTCTATTCCTTTTCATACCCTCTACCTGATACAATATTTATATAGGTGTGCAAAGGTTTTATTATATCTGAACTTAAAATCAAGAGCATACCCAAGAGCATGGCCCAATGAATAGTAAATGGTAAAGGTAACAGATGAGGGAAATTGGGCATTTTAGTCAGCCACACTGGAGTGGCACTTAATCAGCAAACATGGGGAAATTCCCTATATTTTGAGATGAAATTTAATACATTTTATTTTTTAACACCAACTTTTTATGAGGTATGTCTTTTTAAACTAGTATTTAAACTACCCCATTCTAAAATTCAAGGTCCAATGGTCATATAGGCAGAGAGTTAATTTCTACTCTAGTGTTTGACTAATTTTTATAAAAATACCATGAATGATGTCGCCAATGGGATTTTTTTGTATAATTTGGATAAAAAGAGTCCTCTCAAAATCTTTCAGTATTTCTAATAAGAATTAGCACAGTTGAAGTTCCTTTTAGGTAGACAGAAGCTCACTATGTCATAGGGCTTCCAGAAACATTTGTGCCTATTGGAGTATATATGTCATTTAAAGAATTTAAGGACAGTAAGTTGCTCTTTAAATTAGTTCATGTATTTGATTGACAGGACCATGTAATGGGATCCATCCATACTTATAAGGCAAATGGTTATACGAACAGAACAGCTTACCTGACAGGAAATATAAATTAATGTAACAACTTGGCCATTACATCTAAGAATTTGTTGTATCTGAACATTTTTAATATAATAACAATATATTAATCCAATTAATTGGAACACGTTACTTTTTTCTTTTAATGAAAATAGATTTCTTTTCATACAACATATTCGGATTATGGTTTCCCCTCCCCAGTTTCTTCCCACCTCCCCTCCCTTCCAGATTCACATACTTTCTGTTTCTCATTAGAGAAAAAACCTGGCATCTAAGGAATAATTGTAAAAAAGTAAGATAAGATTAAACAAAAACAACCAAATCAGAATAGGGCGAAACAAAGTAACAGGAAAAAAAAAAAGAGCCAAAGAAGAAGCATGACAGTTCCGGCAGATCCATCCAGAGGGATAAGTGTGTCCCCACCCGGGTGCCCAGATGACCCGAGAAGGGAGTACAGGTGCCCTCCAATCCGCTAAACTTTCTGGCCATTCAGCGGGACTTCTCCCTGGCTACTGGTTTTCATATTTATCCCACCCCAGCTTGCCCCCAAGCACCCCTTTCTATCTGCGGGGTCCATGATCTCCCATCTCAGCCTGCTTCAGGTCTGAGGCTCTGGGGACAAAGTGGTGAGTGCAAGGCTGCAGGGTTTCTTTCTTCCACAGAGCCGGTGGCATATACCAAGCCCGCCCTTTTATCTGCTAGGTCCTTGGCCAGCGGTGGCCCTGATCCAGTACCAGCAGATCCACCACCACAGACTACTTCAGGGAGGAAGGGATCTGAGAGCCAACTCCAGTGCTGAGGGGACCTAAGAGAAGGCAGAACAAGAAAAATCCCCAACTACACAGTTAGCCACAACAAAAATTGGACCAAGCTGCCAAGACACCCCTGACCACATTCAAAGGAAGAGATGGGCAGACACCAATGCAAGAATTCCTCCAACAACCTGAAAAGAAACATGATAACACCGGAATCCAGTGAATATGCAACAGGAAAACCTGAGCAACCTAATCCAGAAGAAGTAGAAGAAATCGACTTTAAACGTAACATTATGAAAGTGATAGAGATCATTAAAGAGGATGTGAAAAACTCCTTTCAAGAAATAGATGAGAAGACTAACAAAAAGTTAGGAGAAATGAATAAATGCCTCAAAGATACCATAGAAAACCAAGAAAAAGCAATCAAACAGGTAATGGAAACAGTTCAAGACTTGAAAACTGAAATGGAGGTAATGAAGAAAACACAAACGGAGGGATGGCTGGATATGGAAAATCTGGGTAAATGAACAGGAACTACAGAGACAAGTATAACCAACAGAATACAAGAGATAGAAGAAAGAATCTCAGACCCTGAAGATACGATAGAAAAAATAAACTCATTGATCAAAGAAAACAGCAAATCCAAAAATTCTTAACACAAAACACCCAGGAAATCTGGGACACCATAAAAAGACCAAACCTAAGAATAATAGGGGTAGAAGAAGGAGATGAAGCACAGCTCAAAGGCCCAGAAAATATATTCAACAAAATTATAGAAGAAAACTTTCCCAACATAAAGGATATTCCTATGAAGGTACAAGAAGAATACAGAACACCAAATAGACTGGATCAAAAAAAATCCCCTCACCATATAATAATCAAAACACAAAACATACAGAATGAAGAAAGAATATTAAGAGCTGCAAAAGAAAAAGGTCAAGTAACATATAAAGTTAAACCTATCAGAATTACACATGACTTCTCTATGGAAACCAAGAAAGCTAGAAGGCCTTGGATAGATGTGCTGCAAACACTAAGAGACCATGAATGCAAGCCAAGACTACTATACCCAGCCAAGTTTTCTTTCACCATCAACGGAGAAAACAAGATATTCCAGGATAAAAACAAATTGAAACAATATGTAGCCACAAACCCAGCCTTACAGAAAGTACTAGAAGGAAAACTGCAATGAAAGGAAGCAAACACCATCCATAATAACACAGACATCTAACAACACTCCACCAGCACAACTCAAAGAAGGGAAACACACAAACTCTAGCACCAAAAAAAAAAAAAAAAACGGAGTTAACAACCACTGATCATTAATATCACTTAATAATAATGAACTCAATTCACCTATGAAAAGGCACAGGTTAAGAGAATGGATACGAAAACAGGATCCAACATTCTGTTGTTTACAAGAAACACACCTAAACCACAAGGACAGACATTATCTCAGAGTAAAGGGTTGGGGAAAGGTTTTTCAATCAAGCGGCCCAAAGAATCAAGCAGGGGTGGCTATACTAATATCTAACAAAATCGACTTCAAACTAAAATCAATCAGAAGAGATGGAGATGGAAACTTCATATGCTTAACAGGAATAATCCATCAGGATTAAGTCTCAATCCTGAATATCTATTCCCCTAATATAAAAGCACCCACATATGTAAAAGAAACATTACTAGAACTCAAAGCACACATCAAACCCCACACACTAATAGTAGGAGATTTCAACAATCCTCTCTCACCAATGGACAGGTCAACCAGACAGAAACTTAACAGAGAAATAAGAGAACTAGCAGATGTAATGAATCAAATGGACTTAATAGACATCTATACAACATTCCACCCAAACAGGAAAGAATATACCTTCTTCTCAGCATCTCATGGAACCTTCTTGATAATTGATCACATACTCGGTAACAAAGCAACCTTCCACAGATACAAAAAAATTGGAGTAACCACCTGTGTCTTATCGGGTCATCATGGAGTAAAGTTAGAATTTAACAACAATTCCACCCCCAGAAAGCCTACAAACTCATGAAAACTGAACAGTCAACTACTGAACCACTCCTGGGTCAAGGAAGAAATAAAGAAAGAAATTAAAGTCTTCCTTGAATTTAATGAAAATAAAGACATAACATACCCAAACCTATGAGACACTATGAAAGCAGTGCTAAGAGGAAAGTTCATAGCACTTAGTGCCCACATAAAGAAAATGGAGAAAGCAACATTAGTGACATAAGAGCACACATGAAAGATCTAGAAAAAAAAGAAGCAGACTCACCCAGGAGGAATAGAAGACTGGAAATAATCAAACTGAGGGCTGAAATCAACAAAATAGAGACACAGAAAACAATCCAAAGAATCAAAAAAACATAGATCTGGTTCCTTGAGAAAATCAACAAGATCGACAAACCCCTGTCCAAACTAATCAAAAGGCAGAGAGAAAACACTCAAATTAACAAGATCAGAAATGAAAAGGGGGCATAACAATAGACACTGAGGAAATTCAGAGAATCATTAGGTCTTACTACAAAAGCCGGTATGCCACAAAATTGGAAAATGTAAAAGAAATGGACAGATTTTAGATAAATACCATATACTGAAATTAAAACAAGGCCAGGAGAATGATTTAAATAGACCTATAAGTCGCGAGGAAATAGAAGCTGTCATCAAAAACCTCCCAACCAAAACAAGCCCAGTACCAGATGGTTTTAATGCAGAATTCTACCAGAACTTCCAAGAAGAGCTAACACCTATACTCCTTAATGTATTTCACATAATAGAAACAGAAGAGTCATTGCCAAACTCTTTTTATGAAGCTACAGTTACCCTGATACCAAAACTACACAAAGACGCAACTAAGAAAGAGAATTACAGACCAATCTCACTCATGAACATCGATGCAAAAATTCTCAATAAAATTCTGGCAAACCAAATCCAAGAACACATCAAAAAACATCATCCATTATGATCAAGTAGGCTTCAACCCAGAGAGGCCGGGCTGGTTCAACATATGAAAATCTATCAATGTAATCCATCATATAAATAAACTGAAAGAAAAAAAACCATATGATCATTTCATTAGATGCTGAAAAAGCATATGACACAATTCAACACCCCTTTATGATAAAGGTCTTTGAGAGATTAAGGATACAAGGATAATATCTAAGTATAATAAAAGCAATAAACATCAAGCCAACAGCTAACATCAAATTAAATGGAGAAAAACACAAAGCCATTCCACTAAAATCAGGAGCAAGACAAGGCTGTCCACTCTCTCCATATTTCTTCAACATAGTGCTTGAAGTTCTAGCAATAGCTATAAGACAACATAAGGAGATCAAGGGGATTCAAATTAGAAAGGAAGAAGTCAAACTTTCATTATTTGCAGATGATATGATAGTGTACATAAGTGACCCCAAAATCTCTACCAGAGAACTCCTACAGATGATAAATACCTTCAGTGATGTGGCAGTATACAAGATCAACTCAAAAAAATCAGTAGCCCTCCTATACACAAAGGATAAAGAAACAGAGAGGGAAATCAGAGAAACATCACCTTTCACGATAGCCACAAATAGCATAAAGTATCTTGGGGTAACACTAAACAAGGAAGTGAAAGATCTATTTGACAAGAACTTTAAGATCTTGAAGAAAGAAATCGAAGAGGATACCAGAAAATGGAAGGATCTCCCATGCTCCTGGATTTGTAGGATCAATATAGTAAAAATGGCAATTCTACCAAAGGCAATCTATAGATTCAATGCAATCCCCCATCAAAACCCCAACAAAATTCTTCATAGACCTTGAGAGAACAATAACTAACTTTATATGGAAAAACAAAAAGCCCAGGATAGCCATACAATCCTATACAATACAGGAACTTCTGGAGGCATTACCCTCCCAGACTGCAAACTCTATTACAGAGCTACAGTAATGAAAACATCTTGGTATTGGCATAAAAACAGAGACGTTGACCACAGATATCAAATCGAAGACCCAGTTATTAATCCACAAACCTATGAACACCTCATATTTAACAAAGAATCTGAAATTATACAATGGAAGAAAGAAAGCATCTTTAACAAATGGTGCTGGCATAACTGGATGTCAACCTGTAGAAGAATGAGAATAGATCCTATTCATCACCAAAACTCAAGTCCAAATGGATTAAAGACCTCAATATAAATCCAACCACACTGAATCTGATAAAAGAGAAAGTGGGGAGTAGGCTGCAATACCTGGGCACAGGAGACCACTGTGGCACAGACAATAAGAGTAACAATGAATAAATGGGACCTCCTGAAACTGAGAAGCTTCTGTAAAGCAAAGGACACAGTCATTAAGACAAAAAGGCATCCTATGGAATGGGAGAAGAGCTTCACCAACCCCACATCAGACAAAGTCTGATCTCCAAAATATATAAAGAACTCAAGAAACTAGACATTAAAATTCTAAATAACCCAATTAAAAAATGGGGTAATGATCTCAACAAAGAATTCTCAACAGAAGAAGTTCAAATGGCCAACAGATAATTTAGGTCATGTTCAACTTCCTTAGCTATCAGGGAAATGCAAATCAAGACAACTTTAAGATACCATCTTACTCCTGTCAGAATGGCTAAAATCAGTAACACCAAGGATAGCCTATGCTGGAGAGGATGTGGAGTAAGGGGAACACTCATCCATTGCTGGTAGGAATGCAAACTTGTGCAACCACTTTGGAAATCAGTGTGGCAGTTTCTCAGGAAATTGGGAATCAAACTACCTCAGGATCCAACAATACAACTCTTGGGAATATACCCAAGAGATGCCCAATCATACTACAAAAGCATTTGTGCAACTATGTTCATAGCAGCATTATTTTTAATAGCCAGAATCTGGAAACAACCTAGGTGCCCCTCAATGGAAGAATGGATCAAGAAAGTGTGGAATATATACACATTAGAGTACTACTCAGCGGTAAAAAACAATGGCATCTTGAATTTTGCATGCAAATGGATGGAAATAAAAAACACTATCCTGAGTAAGATAACCCAGACCAAAAAAGATGAATATGGTATGTACTCATTGATTATTGGACTCTAGCCATAAATAAAGGACAGTAAGCCTATAGTTCACAAGACTAGAGAAGAAAAATAGCAAGTTGAACCCAAAAAAAAAAAACATATATAGATCCTCCTGGAAATTGGAAGCAAACAAGATAGGCAGGCAAAAGTTGGGTGCACGGGGGTGGGGGTAGGGGTGGGGTTGGTGTTGGGGGTTGGGGAGAGGGGGAAGGAGAAGGTAGAAGGGAAGGTCTGGAGAGATCTTTGGGGAGTGGGAGGGTAGAGATGCCGGAAGGTCAGATATTGGAGCAGGGAAGAAGATATCTACACTAAGGGAGCAATTTTAGGGTTGGCAAGAGACTTGGCTCTGGAGGGGATCCCAGGTGTCCACGGGGATGTCCCCAGCTAGGTCCTTGGGCAGCAGAGGAGAGGGTGCCTGAACTGGCCTTGTCCCATAGTCACACTAATGAATATCTTGATTATCACCATACTAATTTTGTCCAATGGATGGAGATAGAGACAGAGACCCACATCCACATCAGAGCAATGGACTGAGCTCCCAAGGTCCAGTTGAAGAACAGGAGGGAGAAGATGAGCAAGGAAGTCAGGACCGTGAGGGGTTGGTCCACCCACTGAGACAGTATGCCTGATCTAATGGGAGCTCACCAAATCCAGCTAGACCGGGACTGAATGAGCATGTGATCAACTGGACTTTCTAAATATGGCTGCCAATGTGGATGGACTGAAAAGCCATCGATAATGGTACTGGGTCTGTCTACTCTGCATGTATTGGCTTTTTGGGACCCTAGTTTACTTGGATGCACACCTTCCTAGGCTGGGATGTAGGGGGGAGGGCCTTGGACTTCCCACAGGGCAGGGTATACTGCCCTCTCTTAAGAATGGAGGGGAAGTGAGAATGGTTAATGGGGGAGCGGGAGGGGAATGGGAGAAGGGGAGGAAGTGTCAGTTTTTGATTAGAAAAATAAAAAAAGAAATAAACATATATGTATAATCTAAAAAGAAAAAGCATGAGAAACACAGAGGCAGAAACACACGGGAATCCCATAAAATACAAAATCAGAAATAATAATATATATACAAAGGACATTTAAGGGTTAAAAAAAATACGCCCTGACAAAATCTCCAAAGATGTCATTCAGTTCTTTTTCTGTTGGCATCTACTTCTGGGCATGAGGCCTGCTCTTAAAAGTGGTTTGTTTCCCTAGCAAGACTCCCTTGGAGAAAATAATGTTTAATTTGCAAGTGGCTATCAATTGGAGATAGCTTTCAGGTGAGGTATGCAGTGTGTGTCCAGTTACCTTCTCAGCTCTAGGATCCCATCTGTTGCAGAACCATGCAGGCCCGGTGCATGAGCTACAGTCCCTTTGAGTTCATATGTGCTTTAGTTCTGCTGTGGCCTCCATCCCCTCTGACTTTTCCACTCTCTCTGGCTTTCCTCCAGCAGAGTTCCCTGAGCCTTGAAGAGAAGGACTTGATAGAGACATCCCATTTAATGCTGGTGTTCCAAGGTCTCTCATTCTCTGCACATTGTTTGGCTGTGGGTCTCTGGTTTTGTTCCCATCTGCTGAAGGAGAAAGCTTGTTTGGTGGATGAACAAGGCATAGACATACATGTCAGAAGAATGTCATTAGGTATCATTTTATTGCTGCATTCTTTTAGTAGAGCAGTATGTGGTTTTCCCCTAGGCCTATTGTTTATCAAGTCTCAGATTCTTGGCCATCCGAGCAATGCTGGCTGTTGGTCCCATTTCATGAAGTAAGCCTTAAATCAAATCAGATCTTGATTGGTTATTCCCACAAGTTTTGTGCTACTATCGTACCATTATACCTTACAGACAGATGGAAGATCACAGGTTACAGACGAGTGAAGATGGAAGGATTTGTATCTCGGTTTGTGCTTACCTTTCTTCATAGATAGCATGCAGAGTACTTAGGTAAAAGCTCTAGATAAACACCAGCTTGGCTTCTCCATGTTCAGTGAGTTGTGTCAGTATTGTCTTCAGCAATAGGGCCTTATGTAGCACACATAATAAAAACCCAGAGACAGAAACTGGGGTCCAACCTGAAGGTCAGAAAAGCAAAACAGACAGCCACTGGCTCTTACCTTTACCTCAGTCTGAAATGGAGATTCTGCCTCCAAGAAGCCTCAGGATGAGACTGAGTCTAAAAGCTGTCTCCTACCATCGAATAATCCTCTCTAGTTCTGGGATTAAGGGGCGTGCAACACTACTGCCTGGTTTCTAAGGCGAACTAGTGTGGCTACTGGGACTAAAGGTGTGTGTCATTGCTGCCTGGTCTGTAAAGCTGGCCAGTGTGGCTGTTTTACTTTTCTGATCTTCAGGCAAGCTTTATTTATTAAAATACAAATGAAATGCCACTACAGCCTTACCTTCAGTTTGTAGAAAGCTACCAATAACCTTGGCAATAGCCTCAATTGTTTTTACAGTTTCCACAGTACCCCTTTGGTCAACAGCTCAATTAAATGTATCCCATTTGTGGTACTAGAATTTAATTTAGTGGTGATGATTGGACATCTTTCTCCCCTGTATATGATAATTTCATTTAGATCAACTTCATAAATGTATATATTTTTAGAAGCTAATGTATTAGATTTCCATACGATCTCTCAAATGTCCCTCCCCATCTTTTCTCCCTTGCCCCTCTCTTCCCCTCTCCCTGTTTGATACTCTCATTCCAGTTGCCCTCCACTGGTGTAGGAGGTTCTTCTGTATTTGTGTTGCTTTCATTGGTGAATAAAGAAACTGCCTTGACCTTTTGATAGAGCAGAAATCAGGTAGGTGGAGTAGACAGAACAGAATGCTGGGGAGAAGAAGGGCAGTGTGGCAGACGCCATGGTTCTCCTGCCCGAGACTGACGCTGATTAGAATTTTTCCCAGTAAGCCACGACCTCATGGTGAACACAGATTAATAGAAGTGGGTTAGATCAAGAATGAGAGTTGGCCAAGAAGAGGCTAGATATAATGGGCCAGGCAGTAATTTAATTAATACAATTTCCATGTGGTTATTTCGGGGCTTAAGCTAGCCAGGTGGCAGGATGGGGCCTTTGCTCCTCTCACTACTACACTCCACCACTCACCCATCCATAACTATCTATTCTATTTACCCTTCCTAGAGGGAACCATCCCTCCCAATAGTCCCACACTCTCTATTAACTTTCTGACTACATAGATTGGAGCTATCTTGCTTACCAATGACTTAACAGTTAATATCCACATATAAGTTAATACATACCATATTTGTCTTTCAAGGTCTGGGTTACCTTACTGTGGATGAATTTTTTTAAAAAAAAAGAACTTTGTAATTTACTCATGAATTTCATTATTTAATGGCTGAGTTATATTGCATTGTGTATACATTTTATTTATCCATTCATCTGTTGACTGACATCCAAACTGTTTCTAATTTCTGGCTATTATGAATGAGAAGCAACGAGTATGGTTGAGCAAGTGTTTCTATAGTAGGATAAAGCATCCTTTGAGTATATGCCCAAGAATGTATCTTGGCAGAAATCAACTGCCAGCTTCCTGAGGAACCAGCACACAGATTTCCATAGGGACTGTATAAGTTTGCACTCCCACCAGCAATGGACGTGGGACATCCAATGGGACATCCTCCACATCCTCAACAACATGGGCTGTTGTTTGTTTGATGGGTGTTGACCATTCTGACTGGTGTAAGATAAAATCTGAAGATAGTTTTGATAAGCATTTCCCTGATGACTGAGGACTTCGTTTCTTTAAGTGCTTCTCAGCCATTTGAATTTCTTCTTTTGAGAATTCTCTGTTTAGGTCATTAACTATTTTTTTTATTTTGTTTTGTTTTTGTTTTTTGAGACAGGGTTTCTATGTAGCTTTGGAGCCTTGTAGAATTAGTCCTTATAGTCAAGGATGGCCTCGAACTTACAAAGATCTGCCTGCCTCTGCCTCCAGATTGCTGGAATTCATGGCATGCACCACCACCGCCCAGCTCTTTTAACTATTTTTTAATTGGGATATTTTCTTGATGTATGGTTTTTTGAGTTCTTCTTATTATTATTATTACTTTTAAAAAATACTAATCCAAATTCCCACTCCCTTCCCTCCTCCCACTCCTTCCACACACCCTCCCACCACTCCCCCCTCCAATCCTAAGAGAGGGCAAGGCAGTGCCCTGTGGAAAGTCCAAAGCCCTCCCTAATACATCTAGGTTGGGCAAAGTATACATCCAAAGAGAATAGGATCCCAAAAGGCCAGTACATACAGTAGAGACAAATCCCAGTGCCACTGGCAGTGGTCCCTCAGTCTGCCCAACTGTCAACCACATTCAGAGGGACTAGTTTGATCCCATGCTCATTCACTCACAGCCAGTTGGAGTTGGTGAGCTCCCATTAGCTCACGCAAACTGTCTCAGTGGGTGAACCCCTCATGGTCTTGACCTCCTTGCTCATAATCTCACTCCTTCCACTCTTCGACTGGACCTTGGGAGCTCAGTCCAGTGCTCTGATGTGGGTCTCTGCCTCTGTTTCCATCTGTTGTTGGATGAAGGTTCTATGGTGATATTTAAGATAATCATCAGTCTGACTACAGGGCAAGGTCAGTTCAGGCACCCTCTCCTCCACTGCTTAGGGTCTTAGTTGGGGTCAGAGTTCTTTATATATTTTAAATACTAGACTTCTATCAGATGTACAGTTGGTTAAAAAAAACATTTTCCATTCTGTGGCCTTGCTGCTTTGTCTAAATGATGATAACCTCTGCCATTTAGAAGTTTTACAGTTTCATGAAGTCCTATTTATTAATCATTTTTCTTGTGCCTGTGCTGTCAGTGTTCTGTTCAGAAGGCCTATTTTCTGTGCCAATGAGTTCAAGAGTACACACTCCACTTGAAAATTAGATTCTGCTTTATGTTGAGGTCTTTGATTCACCTGGAGTTGAGTTTAATGCTCATGATAAGTATGAACCCACTCATTCTTCTACAGACAGCCATACAGTTTCACCAGCACCATTCATTGAAGATACTGTCTTTATTCCAGTGTATATTTTTTGGCTTTTTTAAAATAAAAAATCAAGTTTCCATAAGTGCATGGATTTATGTCTAAGTCTTCAATACGAGTCAATTTAATTCACTAACATGTCTTCTTTTGTGCCAGCACCATGCTGTTATTATTATTATAGTTCTGTAGTATAATGAGATATCAGGGGTAGTGATACTTCCAGCAGTTCTTTGATTACTCAGGATTTTTTTTAGCTACTTGGCTGTTTTGTGTTTCCACATGAAGCTGAAAATTAGTCTTTCAAGACCTGTGAAGAATTGTGCTGAAATTTTTATGGGGATTGTATTGAGTCTATAGATTGCCTTTGGTAGGAGGGTCATTTTTACTACATTCATCTTACTGAACCATGAGCATGGGAGATCTTTCTATCTTTTGATATCTTCTTCAACTTCTTTCTTCTACATCTTAAAGTATTTATCATACAAGCCTCTCACTTGTGTGGTTAGAGTTAACCTCAAGACATTCTATATATTTTTAAGACTTTTGGGAAAGGTGTTTCCCTGATTTCCTTCTCAGGTTTTTGTCATCCGGAAATAACGAGACTATGGATTACTGTGCTTTAGTTTTGTATCCAGCTACTCTGCTCTAAGTGTTTATCAGCTGTAGGAGTTTCCTGGTGCAGTTTTTGTGGTCACTTCTTCTACTATCATATCATCTGCAAACAAAGATTTTGTTTTTACTTTTCTATTTGTATCCCTTGATCTCCTTTGATTATCTTATTGCTCTAGCTAAGTCTCCAAGTACTGTATTGAATAAATATGAAGGAAGTGAACAACATTGCCTGTTCCTGATTTTAGAGGAAATGCCTTGAGTTTCTCTCCATTTAGGTTGATATTGGCTATGAGATTGGGATTCCTGTAAAGTGCCTTTATAATGTTTAGACATGCCCCTTGTATCCATAATCTCTCTAGGATTTTTATCTGAGAAAGGAGTGTTGGATTTTGTCAAAAGGCTTTTCTGAATCTAGTAAGATGATCATGTGGCTTTTGTCTTTCAATTCGTTTAAATGGTGGATTGCATTTATCAATTTACATATGTTAAACCATCTCTTCATTTTCTTGGATGAAGCCTACTTGATCACTTGATCATGGTGGATAATCTTTTTATGTGTTCTTGGATTCTGTTTGCAATTATTTTATTGAAAAAGTTGCATCTATGTTTATAAAAATAATAGGCCTATATTTCTTTTTCTTTGTTGAGTCTTTGTGTGGTGTAAGTATTAGGGTAATGTTGTCCTCATAAAATAAATTGGACAATGTTCCTTCTGTTTCTATTTTGTAGGATTATTGAGAAGTAACTCTTCATTGGAAGTCTAGTGCTTAAACTATCTGTTCCTGAGCTTTTGGGGTGGGGGAGATGTTTAGTTACTGTTCTATTCACTAGGTGGTGTAGGTGCTTCTTCATTTGTATTGCTTTCATTGGTTAAATAAAGAAAACTGCCTTGGCCTTTTGATAGGGCAGAAATCAGGTAGGCGTAGTAGACAGGATGGAATGCTGGGAGGAAGGGAAGTGTGGCAGATGCCATGTTTCTCCGGCCCAAGATGGACACTGGTTAGACTCATGCCAGTACCACATCCTCATGGTGAATACAGATTATTAGAAATGGGTTAGTTCAAAATGTAAGAGTTGGCCAAGTAGAGGCTAGAACTAATGGGCTAGGCAGAGTTTAAATGAATACAGTTTCTGTGTAATTATTTTGGCAGCCAGGAGCCGGGCGGAAGGACGCAGCCCACCCACCTCATACTACAACTAGGAGTAATAGGTGTTTAAATTGCTTATATGATCATGATTTAACTTTGGTAGGGGGTATGTATTAAGAAAATTATCCATTTCTTTTATATTTTCCAATTTATTGGAGTATAGATTTTTAAAGTCTGCCATTATGATTTCTCTATTTCCTTGGTATCTTCTGTAATGTTTCCTATTTTCATCTCTATTTTCTTATTTGGATCATCTATCTCAGTTTTTTAGATAAATCGGATAAGTGTATATTGTGTGATATTTTGGTTTCATTATGAAAATAATCTTGCTTTAAATCTGAGGGCAGGACTAGCCACTAACTGACCAAAATTAAGTATAGAGGTTTGGAGGACTGTGGACAGATAGATAGGAAGCAGTAAGGTGGGACTGAGAGAGGATCTCAATCCTTTTGAAGGGAGAAAGGGACAAGGTAGGAGATGTCAGTTGGCTTCTCCACAGCTTCTCTGATCATTCAGGTTCTTACCCCAATATCTGACTCCCAATTTTTTACTGACAAAGAATAATTAGTTAAATGCTTCAAGAGTTGGTCATCTTACTGATTTTCTCAAAGAATCAACTCTTCAATTTTAATTTTTGTATTGTTATATGTGTGTATGTGTGCGCATACGTTTTCGTTGATTATTTAGAGCTGAATTTGATTAATTCTTGTCTTTTTTTAGTGAGTCATTGATCATTCAATAATGTGTTATTTAATCTCCATGCTGATTTCTAGCTTTATTCCATTGTTCTTAGAAATAACACAGATGTTGTTTCAGGTTTTTCTCTATGTGTTGAGACTTGATTGATGGTCTGAAACAGGTATATTTGCGATTAAGTTCTATGTGCTGCTGAGAGGAATGTATTCTTTAGTATTTATGTGATGATTTCTTTAGATGTCTGTTAGGTCTTTTGATTTTTGGTGTCATTTACCTTTACTATTTATATGCTTATTTTTGTTCAGATGATTTGTCTATTGATTAGAGTGGATGATTAACTCCCTCACTATCACTATGAGGTCAATCTGTATTTGAATTTAGTAGCATTTGTTTCATGAAATTATATGTACCTGTCCTTGGTGATTACATGTTTGAAAATGTAATGTTCTCCTTTTAAATATTTCATTTTATGCATATATGGTGTGCTTGAGAGTATGTCTGCATACCACATGCATACAGGCATCCTTAGATGTTAGAAGAGATAGCACATCCCTAGAACTGGAGTTATAGATGGTTGTGAGCTACCATGTGGGTTCTGGGGAACAAACTTGGGTATTCTGTAACTGTATCAAATGTTCTTCACTACTAAGCCCCTATAATATCCTATTAATGGAGTATTTTCCTTAATTAGTATGAAGTAAACTTCTTTATCATTTCTGACTAGTTTTGGTTTGAAATCCCTTTTGGTAAATATCAGAATAGCTACACTTGCCTGTTTCTTGGTCCAATATCCTGGGAATACCTTTCCCATCCTGTTACTCTAATATGTCTATTGATGGTGAAATGTAAGTGTGTTTATTTTTTATAATCCACTCCTTGTCTTTTGGGTGGAGTTAAGGCCATTAATATGCATAGATATTATTGAAATGTGTAAATTAATTCATATCATTTTGATAATTTTGTGGTGTTTATTTGGATGTGTTTTGATGAATTCTTCTGGTGTTGTTAACCTTCCTCTGTGGCCTCCTGAGTATGTTCATCTGTCTTTTGTTTCATCATTCTCTTCAGTATGACGTATTGCTTCTAGTAGACTTTGTAAAACTTGTTTATTGAGTATTTATTTATTCATGGAAATTTTTAATTTCTTCATTTAAAAGAGATCTTTTTGCTGTGCATAAGAGTCTAGGCTAGCAACTGTGATTTTTCAGAACTTCAAATATATTTTTCCAATCTCTTCTAGATTTAAAATTTTCTATAGAATAATCACCCGTTGTTCTATTAAACCTGCCTTATTATGTTTATCTCTCTTACATCTTTCAATATCCTTTTAAAGATATCCTTAGCATTTTAACTATACTGAAAGCTTCTTTTCTGAACCCATTTATTTGGTGTTTTCTAGGACTTTTGTAACTGTATGGCACAAGACTTGGGCAATTTCCTTCTATTATTTTATTAAAAATCTCATGTGTCTTTGACAGAAATTATTCTTCCATGCCCCAAATTAATAAATTTAGTTTTTTCATGGTACGCCCAAAATATTTCCTGTTCTGTCCATGTATTTAAAATACATATTTTCTTTGAGTAAATGCTCCAACTCCCCTGCCTTGTCTTTAAGCCACAGGACCCATTATATTGCTGAAGTTTCCACTGAACTTTTCATTTGACCAATGTTTAACTTCATTTCAGTTTGGATTTCTTCAACATTTCCATCTCTTATTGAAATCTATTTGCATATCCTTAATTGTCTTTGCTTTGTTTTTCATTTGTGTTTTCAGTTCACCAAGCCTGAGTCTGAAAGAGGAGGGAAGTGAGGTTGGCAGCTTCAGGAAGCCTAAGTTGGGCAGGATGATCAGGAGGGTTGCTTTTCTGCATCCCCACTGGGAGGCGCCAAGGTCTCCTGAGGTGGGGAAGTGATCAGAAGCAGTCCTACACAAGTAAGCTTCATTGATGAGTCCACACAAGGCTAATCCACACATGGCAGGTCAACTGGAGTGTGCCTCTGTGGTTTGGAAAGTTGGAGAAGATGGTTCTTTATCCCAGAAAATGTAAAGGGCTCTACAGTGCTGCTTCCATTCCACCTGAGTCTCGCTCTGGTTCTAAATCTGGGGATACCCATGAGGGAACTCTAGTCTTTCTGTACTTTGCAATGTATCCCTTTGATCTTTCCCTAGGATTCGGGTCTCTATCACTGGGAGAGATAACCACAGCAGGAAAGTTGGGGACCCACATCAGTAGAGGTTACCACCCACAGTGAGAAATGCAAGTCCAGTTTCCTTGAAGGAGAAAGAAAGAGGTCAGTATGGCTCCCATTCTGGAAAGCCCTGCCAGCTGAATGCTGGGAGTCTGGTCTTGGACATTATTAATATATGGGCCTCACTATGGGTTGAGTCATTTAGGTTGGGAAAACCTGACAAGGCAAAAATGTGGACAAGACATGGGGGAGGAAGCTGTTAGCCAACAGCTGATAAACAGCCAGACTTGTGAAACATCTTCTCAGGCGGAAGGTAACAACTCTTCTTCCATCTGTCTGTCTTCTGAGTGTCCTCATCAGAAGACCAACCAGAATCTTTGGTAATTTTGTGTGCTCTCTCCACATCACCAGCCCAGGAAGTAGGCCAGAGGGCTCTCAGCCTGAAGGAAGTACTTCACAGTGATCTTATTTATATTGTAGGAGACAAAGTGTTCATTCAGGAACTCTCTTTCCATGACTGCTTGGCAAGACAGCACTGATGCTGGTCCTTTCAGACAGCCACACAGCTTCAAGATACTGGGTCCATATGCCAGGAACAATAAGCATCCATCAGCCTCTCTCTCTCTCTCTCTCTCTCTCTCTCTCTCTCTCTCTCTCTCAATAGCTTAATAAATACAATAGCTTAAGAAACTAAAATTCACATCTTGGGAGCCCGGCTGAAGGAATGGAAGAAGATGTGAAAAATACTGGATTTTTCCTAAAATTCTAGCAGAATGAGTAATTTTCAGAGCTAAATAAGCACCTAGAGTGAACACTGCTTTTCATTTTGTTCTACTTTTTCTTAAAGGGAATAGATTTTTTTCAGTCTTCTTAAAACCACACTTTGGTTTTTGCAGTATAAGCTCATACTTCAAATATGTTTGAGGCATAAAATACATCTTAAATCCAATTTGTCACTAAGCCATTTCTCAAAGCAATGAGTATTATTCGGCTCTTTTATTTTACAGAACAAGTAGTTACAGGGATAAGCAGAGTCTATAGAAGCGCGGCCATCCATGGAGTGTGCGTCCTGCACACTATCTTCTAGCGACCATCACTGGTTGCTTTTCCAGTCACCTTCCTTGATTTGTTTCAGACCACGACCCTGTATGAACCCATCCCACGCATGATTTTAGAGGCTCCTTGTGCAGCATAAGTGACTGACACTGTATAGGAATTTGTATTCTGGGTGGTACAGTGTCTGTGTGTTTTCTAAAGAGGAAGAAATGATGCAGTGATTTGTTCCTTTGCTTCTTCCCAGTCTGGTAGCTTGGACACCAGGGAAGATGATCTCAGAATGATTCCAAGATAGGACCAGACGAAAGCCATCTCTCAGGAGGGTTTAGGTGCAACCCTATCTAAGGGAGTGATCTGATCTCAGAGAGGGCCCTATCTAAAGCAGCAATGCTACCTCAGGTGGTGCAGGGTAATAGTTTGAATAAGAAATGATCCCAGAACTGAATGAGCATATGATCAAACCAGACTCTCTGAATGTGGCGGCGAAAGTTGGCAGATGGAGAACCCATCAACAATGACACCAGGACCTATCTCTTCTGCATGTATTATCTTTTTGAGAACCGAGTCTTTTTGAATGCACTCCTTCCTAGGCCGGGAGGGATGGGGGTGGGCCTTGGACTTCCAACAGGCAGGGCACC
>PVIU01022541.1:0-29051 GCA_004026605.1 Ondatra zibethicus
CCCGGCCTGGATCTTATCATTTAGTATACCTCCTATATATGTGGACAGAAGCCTGCCCATGGTCACTCTGATTG
Organism: Ondatra zibethicus; assembly: GCA_004026605.1. Classification (NCBI taxonomy): domain Eukaryota; kingdom Metazoa; phylum Chordata; class Mammalia; order Rodentia; family Cricetidae; genus Ondatra; species Ondatra zibethicus. The sequence continues at coordinate 75 of PVIU01022541.1, forward strand.
AACCCGGTCTGTCTATAAAGAAAAAGGAATTTTTGAGAGTGAGGGATATTTCCCAGATGGTAGCAGACTAGATACATCCAGGTAACACATAGTGCCACCCAGAGACCATAAGCTATCCCATTCTCTCCTGTGTCCCCAGAACACCAAGCTGGAGGCTGCAGTGACCCAGTCTGAGCAGCAGGGAGAGGCCGCCCTCACTGATGCCCGCTGCAAGCTGGCTGAGCTGGAGGCTGCCCTACAGAAGGCCAAGCAGGACATGGCCTGCCTGCTCAAGGAGTACCAGGAGGTGATGAACTCCAAGCTGGGCCTGGACATCGAGATCGCCACCTACAGGCGCCTGCTGGAGGGCGAGGAACAGAGGTGAGTCCCTCCCAGAGGAACCAAACTCTGTCTTGCCCTTGGCTGACCCATAGCCAAACTCTGGGCATGAAATCCTTTATTGGTCCCTTTGAGGCTGTGTTCATAGTAGGCCAAGTTTTGATTGACATTTGCGGGCAAATTCTGACATGTGGAGCACGATTTTGGGTGGCTGTGTTTGCTACTATGTTGGGCTTCATAAGTTTTTTCTTGTCTTTCCTCAGGCTGTGTGAAGGCGTAGGAGCTGTGAATGTCTGTAAGTACTGGGGGTTTGGTGTGGACAGATTCACTCCCTGTGACAGGAGAAGTGTGATGGGAGGGGTTTAGGTGAGAGTTAAATTCACAGCAGCAGGAGGGATTTGGGGGTCATACAAAACCACCAAGTCTTTGGGTCTAGATGGAACCAGAGTTCTTCACTAGAAATGGGTCTGTCAGGGCCAGGGGACGGGGCCCTTAGGAAATTAGGATGCTTTCCGGGCTACCACCCCTCCCCATCCTCACTCAGACCCATTCTTCCGGATCTGCAGGTGTCAGCAGCTCCCGCGGAGGGGTCGTGTCTGGGGACCTGTGCGTGTCAGGTTCGCGGCCGGTAACCGGCAGCGTCTGCAGCGCCCCCTGCAGCGGGAACTTGGCAGTGAGCACAGGCCTGTGTGCGCCCTGTGGCTCCGCAGTGTCCTGTGGCCGTAAATGTTAGTAGCTCTGTTCTTCCCTGGCTCAGGGCATGGCTTTTCTCCCGCTGAGCTATCTCTGGCTGCCCAATATTGGGACTGGCACAAGGCACTCAGCGACTTGCTCACTTTGAAGCGACCCTCTCACTCTCAGCCCCTCTGGTCTCCCTGGACAACCCCCTGCTCTCAGAAGTGAATACTGGGATGGGCTTCTAGAAGTATCTTTGGAGCCACAGAGTGGGGGTCGGGAGGGTGGGGGGCTAGGACAGCACCTACCCTGCTTGACCTGGGAGCCAGTTGCTGGATCCACAGCTCCGCCCCTTCTTCTCTAATCTGTCTTGATCTGTTTCCAATAAATAAATGTAGCCAACCCTGAGCGTTGTCTGTGTCTGTTAGCCTTCCAAGAGCCAAGGTTCAAGTCTCCAATATCACTGAAAGCAGGGCTGCAGGAAAGTCTTTGTCCCTGGACTCCCGTCAGTTTCAGACCTGACTGAGGCCCATGCTAGGCCCTCGCATGGTGTAGTTTTCCCCATACCACCTTAAAGGTACATCTTCCAGGATAGAGGAAAACAGTCGTCAGAGATGAGCAACGGCTGGGGCAGGGACTGTTTCTTAGTTGAGGGGTCCAGCAGCAGTGAGTCCTGCGTTTGTGACTTGTGTTCATTCTGTGTAACTGCCACTACCTCCCCCAAAACAGAACACTTTTCTAAACCATAAACGAGAAGCATCATACTCCCCAGTGCCTGAAGCTTGAGGAAACATCGCTCACTGTCATGTGGGGAAGACTCAGACCTGAGGAATTTACTGGAATCCTAAAGGCATGAACACACAAATGTGATGTAAAACTTAAAAAAAAAAAACAACTTTGATTTGACTATGCTTTTTTAATGGAGTTCCTTTGGGCTTGGAGCCCTGCCTCAGGCACAGCAGACAGCACACAACAGTCCAGGATGCTCTGTCTTTTCCCAGCTGAGTAAATGTAGGCTGCATGCTTGCTCTCTCTGTGCATGACTCTAAGACATGGATAACAAAAGGTGGCCCCCAACTCAAGGTCCATGGGAGAGGAGAGCAGTTTCAGAGATGTACAATAGCCAGGCAGATAGCAACCATTATCTACATGTATTAGTTATTGCTCTTTTGTAGAATATAAAGTAAAATGTCTCCAGGGATCAGGGCCACCACCAGTCTCTTATTACATGCACATTCATGAACAAAAGTCACAAGCATTGAGAAATGTCCATATCCTGCAACTAGGGGCTGTCCTATGGCCTTAAGACTTGTCTCTGAACATACATCTTTAGAGCAGAATGCACCTCTAAACTTCCACTCCCAGGCTCAGAAGAAGCAGCAGAAATGGAAGCCCTCACAGTGAAGACTACTGAGAGATCAGGAGACAGCCTGAACAAGGCTTTGTCAGAGTTAGGATCAAGCCATTGCCAGCCACCTCTGATAGACAGAGTCCCCAGAGAGTTCCAGAGTGTGTGATTCTTCTTGACAGCCCTCTCCCCAGGATATCACACAGCTAAGAAGTGGAGGCTATGTACAGATCCCAGCCCTGAAGCCCCAGCCCAGCCCCAGCCCCTGCCCCGGCCCCTGCCCTGGCCCTCTAGGACTGATCCACGTGGACACTCATGTCAAGCTTCAGTCTTGATGAGCCACTTCTCTGCCCCTCCCTGTCAACTTTGCTGCTCTTGCCAGCCAAGCTGAACCATGACTGACTACTGGGTTGCTCCTCTGTCACTCTTTCATCTTGCTGAGCCCTGATCCTCTCTTCCCTCCTTCCCATTCCAGCTACACAACTTTCACACCCTCCAAGCTTCAGGGATCCGTGAGCACACGGGAGTGCAGTACAGGGATGTGGGCAGACCCTACATGTGGTGGTTAATCTAGATTGTTCTGGGATCAACTAAGAAACCTATTCCTGAGCAGATCTATGAGGATGGTTCTTAGAAAGATTAGCTGAGGGGGAACCCCTCCCCCAAAGGGGGCAGCACTTTATAGCCCAGCTATAAAGAGGTCTGAAAAAAAGGTAATGCTGATTTCACCGGCCTGTTTTTGCTCCTTGCTGGTGAGTGCATTTAGTCTGTGGTGCTGCAGGCGTCCTTCATTTCTTCAGCCTTGCACTGCGGGCCAAGACCAATGATTCTGAGACTTTGGTGCCAGACTGGGCCAGCTGAGAGATGTGCAGCCTCATGGATTCGGCAGCGGTGTGGCCTCAGCTTCTCTAGTGTACAGACAGACATTTTTGGGCTTCCCAGCCCCTATTGTTTAAGCCAATCATCCCCTTTGTAATGCGTATGTATTCTCTGGGTACCATTCCTCCAGAGAACCCTGATTACTACACCACATGTGCTGGTTAGGCAGGTGTTCCAGGAGGACACTGGGAGTCACATAGGAGAGGTGATGGCCTCATGCCACTGAGCAGCATCCTGGGAAGTGTTCCTCTGGAAACCTTGTCTTCGATGTTCCAACCCCTGGGCTTAGCTGCCTGTTCCTGCTGCTGATCTAGCTGTAGCCAAGCAAAGTCGGCGGCCTTAGGCTTTGCACCTAAATGTTAGATGTGTTCTAAATGTCCGTGAAGGACTAGGCATGTAGATTGGAGCAGAGTGCACACTTGGCACACACAAGGCCCTGGGTTCAATCTACAGCACTGCGATAAATATTTTTAAATGACTTCAAGGAATTATGTAAGATGGGATGGGTGCTGAAAATACAAATATTTCGGGATAGGTCAATTTAGACCATAAAGTCTCCATCTGTCCACAGCTACTTATATGGTTGAGCCCTAAAGACCAGTGAGTGAGACAATCACTCTCCTCAGGGGGCTCACATAGAAATACGAACCCAGGTCAATTTCCAGCACATCTGAGAGCTGTGAAGTGTGGGGCAGAAAAGCAGTGAGTGCATGGAGCCAACAGAAGGCCCCCTCTTTATGAATGACCTCTCTGGGGGGAGTGGGAGTTCCCAAGGAATCTTTCCCTTAGGGGCTTGAAATCCTGACAAGTCAGTGTGAGGTGAGTATAGTTTATTGAGGAGAAGAAAAGAGAGGAAAGAGAGAGACCTAAGCACTGTGTGTGTGTGTGTGTGTGTGTGTGTGTGTGTGTGTGCATGTATATGTGTATGCGTGTGTATGTGTATGTCTGTGTATGTATGTATGTGAGTGTATGTGTGTGTATATGTGTGTGTGTGTATTTTGTGGCTTTTAAACTTATTATTCAAAGGATGCAATTTACAACCACGCTCAAAAATTAAAGTGTAAAAATAAGTAAAGCTTAAGTTTTAAGAAAAAACATGCCAGGCATGGTGGTACGCACCTTTAATCCCAACACTCAGGAGGCAGAAACAGGCAGATCTCTGTGAGTTTCAGGCCAGCCTGGTCTACAGAGTGAGTTCCAGGACAGCCAGGGCTACACAGAGAAACCCTGTCTCAAAAAACTAGAAAGAAAGAAAGAAAGAAAGAAAGAAAGAAAGAAAGAAAGAAAGAAAGAAAGAAAGAAAGAAAGAAAGAAAAAAAGAAAGAAAGAGGAAAAGCATATATGCTGGTTTACTTCTCTTATCTTAAAGAATTCCCTCTTGTGGCAGCTGGAGAGGTGGTCCAGCAAGTAAGAGCCTTGTGTTTTTCCACAGGACCTGAGTTCAACTCACGGCACTCACTCTGGGCTCACAACAGCCTGCAACTCCAGTTCTAGGGGATCCAGTGCCTCTTCTGACCTCTTCAGGAACTGCATGCTTGCTGCAAACATTCACACAGGCATACGCACGTACCCATGAAACTAAAAAATAAATCTTAAAAAAATGAGGGGGGTCTTGTGAGATGTATTGTTCAGGTGTAGCATAAGAGATGAATGCCCATAAATTTAGACTCAAAGCTGCACGCTCAGTCTTTAACAGATACGACCCATTCATTGCTCTGACTCTCAGTTCAGATTGCCTCTCAGATAAAAGGTTCTTTTTTCTTTAGGCCCTCTTCCCTGATTCGGGCAGTGTGTTAAAGTTCCCTTTATTCAGCCAGTTAAACATACACACTGCATCCTAGGTAAGGGGCTTTAATTTCCCTTGCCCTCCTCTCCTGCCTCACACTTGTAAAGAGAAGGAATGACTGAATGGGGGACAGCCCTGCTCCCTTCAAAAGTCACCTAAGAACAAATGACTCCTCGTAAAGCTACCAGGCGGGTCTCCTCCATCCCTCACTGGAATGTGGTCCCCGGCTTGGGGAAAACCTCTCAGAGAACAGCTCCCAAACCACAGATAGTCTGGTGATTCAAATGGCCCTTGCCCTAGCCTAGACCTGACCCCAGGCCCTTGGGATCTCTGGACAGATGTCAAGGAAGTCAAAACTTAGGGGTTGGAAAGAAAAAATATGGGCATCCAGTCTCTGGGGAACCAAAGTCCTGCCTGCAGGTCCCTGAGATATTCTGTCTGCACTTCCCTCAAAGCCCCCTCATTAACACATACACTCAAACTGGAACAGAAAAAATACAAAAACAAAACAAAAACCTGCCTTTGAAAATCAAACCCATTACCTCCCAGCAAAATACAAGGGACATGGCGCTGGACTCTGGAAGCTCACAGAGAGGGCTGCACCCCCAGGGTTCCTTGCTTTGGGAGAGTCTGTAACAGTGAGTATCTCACTAGAGAGGGCCAGAGATGACCCATGGGGGCTGATGAGGATGTGCGTGGTCACCAGCAAGCCAAGTTTCCATCCATTCCTTTTCCATGAGACTGTTGTGTTTACCCAGGATACCTGCTCCTCAGGTGCTGAAGCAGGGAAGCAGCAGACACTCCGGCACTTATGCGCCTTAAAAGGTGATGCTGGGCCTCTGGCTAATGACGCACCTGCGCCCCACCCAGAGACAGAGAGCAGGAACTATTGTTCCCAAGGCGCACTGATGATGTAATCCTTTTCTCAAGGGAAAAGAATGTGAACACTCTGAGCACACTCTGCTCTCCAGGCTGTAAAGCCAGCCTTGCTCCAGCACCGCACCTTCAGAGAATTGTCCTATCTTCTGCCCCTGTGCAAACTCAGACCAGCATATCCCTCAGGTCTGGAAGTAGAGGTGAGGATACTTCCCCGTGCCTCAATGTGCTCCTGGCCCACTACCATCACTTCCTACGTTAGAACCCAGGTCTGGGCCACCCAGTTTTGACTATCTTGGCCCAGTCTCAACCTGAACCTGGCCTTTAGTGTGTATCGGGGCAGCAGAGGTGGCCTTTCTTCCCCATGTCATCCTTCTTTATTCCTGTGTATCTCTGTGCCACTGTCCTGCATCCAGAGAGCAAGGTTAAAGTGTCTTACTCACCGTAAGTCCCCCATACGAACCTTATACTGCCATTCCAGGGGGAGCTGAGTATTGTAGTGCATACTTGTAATCCCAGCCCTTGGGATGCTGAGGTAGGAGAATTTTGAGTTCAGTCCTGGGCCACAGGAAGTTCCATGCCAATCTGAGTTGCATAGGGAGACTCTGTCTCCAAAAAGGGGGAGGGGTGCTGGACTGTAGCACAGCAGTGGAGCACGTGCCTAGCATGTACAAGTCTGGCGTTAATGCTCTCAACTACACAAGGGCTGACAGAGTGAAGGAGTGGGTGGGTGGACAGAGGTCCTGTGCCGGGGCAGTTAACTGTGGACCCCAGCACAGTCTGTGGGATTTGCCCTGCCTCACTTTCTCCACCCTCATTTCACCCGCCCCATCATAAAGTCCCAAGTCATACAGTAAAGTCACCCAAAATGTAAGTCACTTGGCACCCACACAGCAGCATATTTTCTGTAGCTTTGGAGCCTGTCCTGGAACTAGCTCTTGTAGACCAGGCTGGCCTCGAACTCACAGAGATCCACCTGCCTCTGCCTCCTGAACAAGTCATATTCTTTTAGAGTATTGGTTGGAGCCGAGCTAGAACTCAGCTGTGAGGTAGCCAGAAAGTCGGGTTCAGACAGGCTAGCTATTTAGCCACCGCAGAAAGTTTTATTAAAGGGGAAAGCCTAGAAGAAAAGGGATGGGGCAAGTCAGAGGGGCAGGGTTCAAGGCTCAGGTAAGACACAGGCGTTGAGTCCAGGATGACACCAGCATCCGGTCTAGTTCCAGGTGAGGCACAAAAAAGACAGTGATGTGAGGGCCCGCTTTGTGGGCGGGGAATCTAAGACCAGAAAGCCAAGTCTTCAGGCAGAAGCACGATTTCCTAGTCTTCTCCGGAGGGAAGTGGAGAGGGAAGGGTTCAACATTCATGGGAGCCACGGGAGCCACGGCAGCCAAAGCCCCCAACACAGCCCGCGGAGCTGCAGAGAGTGCAAACACCGCCGGGGGCATTCACATCCAGGCCACGGGAACAGACTCCGGGTGCCCGAGGTGGTGCAGAGACTGAGGTCAGGCCCGGACCTCCCGTAACATCGCTGCCTGGAGCTTCATGGAGAGTCACATGAGAGGTGAGACCTAAGGGCTCAGGGAAGCCTTCCTGCCCAACTCCTGCCAGGGAGGCCCACAGATTTCTAGACTCCATACAGGAATAGATAACAGTCCTCTCCCAAACACACAGGGATCACCCCCTGAGAAGAAACAGCTCCCCCCCAACAACTGCGATCTGCACAGAGAGACAGATAAACCCCTGCTGCCTTCTCGGGGGACCTAGGGAATTGGGGGGCGTGGCCAGAAGAGCTTATATCTTACCCAAGTCCCTTACCTGAGCTCCCTGCCCCAAGTCCCAGACCAAGCCTGTGTGACAAAAAGAAGCCACAGCTAAGTCAGTCAGCCTGACTTAGGTTCTCCAAGACACCTGTGACTCCCACACCCCCAGACCAGATAGGCCTTTATCCTGCAAGCTCCTTGGGTCTGGCCTTGGCACCTACACTGTGACACTGACTCAGCCCGCACCAGTGCTAGGGCCTTTTCATTCAAGGAGCTATGAAGGTGTGGGAAGACTGACACCCATTCCCTCACCTCCAGACACCTCACCTCTGCTGCTGGCCCTCCAGCAGCCTACGGTAGGTGGCGATCTCAAAGTCCAGGCCCAGCTTGACGATCATGAGCTCCTGGTACTCACGGAGCTGCCGCGCCATGTCCTGCTTGGCCCGCTGCAGGGCGGCCTCCAGCCAGGCCAGTTTGCCCTTAGCGCTGCTTGAGGCCACATCCTGCCCGGCCTCCACGGCTTTGGCTTTCTCTAGTTCACAGGGCTGGGAATGGAGCAAAGACCATAGAAAGAAAGATATTCCTCATTTCCTCCAGCCTCAGAAGTCCAGCCATTCTCAAAGCCCTGGGGACAATGAGGGTGTGAAGATGATCTGTGGTTGGGAAGAAGTGAAGGTTTGCTCTGAAATTCATGTGTTTGTCTCAGTATGTCTAAACCATGAGATTAAAAAAAGAAAAGAAAAAAAAAACTGCCCACTCCCTGGACTCAAGATTGACACTGGATATCAACATGTAGAAGAATGAAAATAGACCCATATCTATCACCATGCACAAAACTCAAGTCCAAATGGATCAAAGACCTCAACATAAAGCCAGCCACACTGAACCTTATAGAAGAGAAAGGGGAAGTACACTTGAACGCATTGGCACAGGGAACCACTTCCTAAATAGAACCCCAGCAGCACAGACACTGAGAAAAACATTAATAAATGGGACCTCCTGAAACTGAAAAGCTTCTGTAAAGTAAAGGACACGGTCAACAAGACAAAATGACAGCCTACAGAATGGGAAAAGATCTTCACTAACCCCACACCAGACAGGTCTGATCTCCAAAATATACAAAGAACTCAAGAAATTAGATACCAAAAGATCGCATAATCCAATAAAAAAAATGGAGTATAGACCTAAACAGAGAACTATCAACAGAGGAATCTAAAATGGCTGAAAGACACTTAAGGAAATGTTCAACATCCTGAGTCATCAGAGAAATGCAAATCAAAACAACTCTGAGATTCCATCTTACACCTGTAAGAATGGCCAGCATCAAAAACACTGATGACAACTTATGCTGGAGAGGTTGTGGGGAAAAGGGAACACTTCTGCATTGCTGGTGGGAATGCAAGCTGGTACAACCCCTTTGGATGTCAGTGTGGCGATTTCTCAGAAAATTAGGAAACAATCTTCCTCAAGACCCAGTAATACCATTTTTGGGTATATATCCAAAGGATGCTCAATCGTGCCACAAGGACATGTGCTCAACTATGTTCATAGCAGCTTTGTATGTCATAGCAGAAACTGAAAACAACCTAAATGCCCCTCGATCGAAGCATGGATAAGAAAAATGTGGCACATTTACACAATGGAGTACTACACAGCAGAAAAAATGACAGCTTGAATTTTGCAGGAAAATGGATGGAGCTAGAAAACATTATTTTGAGTGAGGTAACCCAGACACAGAAAGACAGTTATCACATGTACTCACTCATAAGTGGTTTTTAAACATAAAGCAGTCCCAGAGAACTTAGACAACAATGCATACACTAAGAGAGACTTACATAGATCTAATCTACATGGGAAGTAGAAAGTATAAAAAGAAAAGATCTCCTGAGTAAATTGGGAGCATGGGGACCTTTGGGGAGGATTGAAGCAGGGAGGGGAGAGGCAGGGAGGGGAACAGAGAAAAATGCAGAGTTCAATAAATATCAATAAAAAAAGATTGACACTGGAGGCCACCAGCTGGAATGGCTAAGAATTCTGTGTCTCAATGATGGCACTCCTCCACGTGAGTTAAGATTAAAGATGTGTCAAATATTCTTTATCAAAGAAACTGAGCTGGGAGGTGTTGGCACGCCTTTAATGCCAGCACTCAGGAAGCAGAGGCCAGCTTGAGTCTACAGAGCAAGTTCTAGGACAGGCGCTAAAGCTACACAGAGAAACCCTGTCTCAAAAAAACAAAATAAATAAATAAATAAACTGGTTTAGTGTTTCATAAGGAATGAACAGAATCTGAAGGCTTTGTAATCCCAGCTATTCAAGAGGCTAAAGCAGGAGGATCAAAAGTTCAAGGCCTTCCTAGACTCCAGAGAGTGCAAGGCCAGTTTGGGGAAACTCAGGGAGACTTCACACTCAGTAGCAAAGTGCTCACCACTATGGGAATAACTCTGGGCTCTGCCCCCAATACCACCCAAATCAGAAACCAAAACAAAGTCAACAGAAAGTCTTCTTTCCCATAGGAGCCAGAGTGCTCATCTCGAGAAACAGTATTTATAACATATTCTTGGTGAGGGTGCCTGCTGCCTGGGCAATCGGGGCAGCTTGGCTAGTGGGAGACTCAACCACTGTGGGCCTTCCCACCCTTTCTGTCACCACCAGAACTATAACCAGGTCATTTGCCTGAAGCCACCAGTTTCTGGACAAGGAACCCTACACCAAGAATACACCTCAAGCCTAAAACACTTGGATCTGCAAAAAGTAAAACCAGACCCTGAACAGAAAGCCCTGGACAGGGGTACGGGGTGAGCCAGGTAGATCAATGGAGAGGACTTCAGGGGTAGAAAGAGGAGGCTGAAGGAGTGGAGACTAAAGGACAAGAGGCTGGGAGAAGAAAGGTATCCGTGAGCATCCGCTTCCTGCACACAGGGACTTGGTCTCTCCCACTCCTGCTGCTAAGGCAGGACGTCTATATGCTTTTGGTCCTTTCCTTCAGTGACACATTCCTTCCTCAAGAAGTGTGGAGTCAGAGTCCTTCCTCTGCTACAGGACAGGCAAGCTGCTCCAGTCAGGAGTGGCAGAGCTGGGGGTGGCCCACAGGAAGCTGCTGGGCCCTGTGAGGAGCCAGATCTTCCCACCAGGTTGCTACTGCCAGTTCTGCATGTCTCCTTTGGTTTTGTATGGGGAGGAAGGCTTTTGTTTCTCTGTGTTGTGTTGTTTTTGTGGGTTTGCTTGTTTGTCTTGGGACAGTGTTTCACTCTGTTTAGTCTAGACTTGCCTGGACCTCATTGTGCAGCCCAGACTGCCCTCATCAGGAAATTCTTCTGTTTCAGCCTCCCAAGCACAAGGATTAGGGCTCTATTTTATGTTTGGTTTTTCAGCAAGGGACTTGAGAACCAGGGCCTTTGACAGGCTAGGCAAACATTCTGCTGATGAGCCAGAACCCAAGCTAATAAGCCTTGTAGCTCAGATCCTCGTGAACTCACCCTACAGCACTAGGAGGCCTGGAACTTGAGGTCTTCTGAGTGCAGGAGTTACAAATGTGTGCTACAACAACCACCTTGACTGTCATGTGTTTAAGGATAAACTGGAAAACTGAGTTACTAGTGAATCTTGTCATTTCTGAACATAGCTCAGAATTATTACAAGGCAAAACAAAAACCAAACAAAGGGAAGACCAAGCAATGTGCGTTGATCTATAATTTCTTGGTCAATTGTCTTTCTATATAAAACAGCCCAGGCAAAGGGAAACATGAGTGGCACATGCAGCCAACACTCCTGCGTGCTCAGACATACATCTCACACACGCACACGCACACACATGCACACACACACGCATACACATACTCACACAAGCACACACACATACACTCTCCCACACACTCACACACATCACACACACATACCATACACACATACACTCACACATATACACTCTCATACAGACTCACACACACATATTCACACACACACGCATACACATACTCACACAAGCACACACATACACTCTCCCACACACTCACACACATCACACACTCATACACACACACCATACACACATACACTCTCTCACACTCACACACACATACACTCTCATACACACTCACACACACACATACACATACTCACATAAGCACACACACACATACTCTCGCACACACATACACTCACACATACCACACACACACATACACTCTCCCACACACTCACACAATACATTCTCACACACACATCACACAATCACACACACACACATACACTCTCCTGGTGTGGGAGAATTGTCTGTATTCTGTCTATCATGATTTAAATAAACGCTGATTGGCCATTAGCCAGGATGTATAGGTGGGACAACCAGACAGGAAGTAGAGGCGGAGCAAGGAGAATTCTGGGAAGCAAGAAGCTCTCTCAGCATTCCTGTCTGGACCATCGAAGAAGCAGGATGTGACCTGCCCCGCTGAGAAAGGTACTGAGCCATGTGGCTAACATAGATAAGAGTAATGGGTTAATACAAGCTACAAGAGCTAATAAGAAGCCTGAGCTAATGGGCCAATCAGTTTGTAACTTATGGAGACTCTCTGTGTTATTTTCCTTGGGACCTAAATGGCTGGAGACCTGGTGGGAGGACAGAAACCAGGCCCTCTTGCTACACTCTCCCACACACATACACTCACACATACCACACACATACACTCACACATACCACACACATACACTCACACTATACACAATACACTCTCACACACATACAAAAACTCACCTCTTCCAAAGGATGAGGGGAACTAGAGAAAGTGTCCTAGGCAATGGCACCCTCCCACAGCTGCCCTACTGTCACCCTCACCTGGCTCTGAGCACTCCCCACTTCCGTCTTCAACTGCTGGATGGCTTGGTTAAGTCTGTTCAAGGCCTCCTTGCTGTGCCGAGGGCCCTGCACACATTTTTGCACAGTGGTTTTCATCTCCTCACACTGGGATGGGGCAGCAGAGCAGAGGTCATGGGAGAGGCAAAGACGAGGATAAAGGAACCCCAGTGCCCACCAGACATCTGTTGTCCCCACCAGACTCTTCTTGACCACCCAGTTCTCCATCCATGTTACTGGGAGAATTCAGTGAGCTCCATGGGCCAGACTGGGAGGCAGCAGAGAGTGCCTGGTGCAGACTCTAGGGATCCATCAAGGGGCTTTAGGGGCTGGGCAGCCAGGGTTCATCCCAAGAACAGGGAAAGTTAAGCTCTGTGGAATCAAGCACTGAAACTTATCACATATGACCATCATTTAGGAAACCCAATGGTAATTCTTAATGTCAAAAACACTTTAAATTTTTAAATGTATTTGTGGGGTGTTTGCATGTGTGTACATGTGTGTGAAAGTGTGTATGGGAGGCCAGAGATCAGATCTGAGTGTTATGCTGTAGGACAACTGACCGCCTTGACTGTGAGTGTGTTTCACCTTGGGTTGTTTGTTTGTTTTTGAGACAGGGTCTCTTACTAGAGTTCAGGGCTTGATAATTAGGCTAGGCTGGCTGGTCAGAGAGCCCCAGGGATCCTCCCACCTCTGCCTTCCCAGCTTTAGGATTACAAGAACATACCATCAAACCCAGATTAAGACTTGGGTTCTAGGGATCAAATTTGGGTCCTCATACTTGACGACGGGCATGGCCTTCATGGACAGAGATACCTCCCCAGCTGCTCAGACTACATTTTAAGTCAAGCCCTTTGCTCTACACTCTGAAGGAGAGATGACACCAAACACGCCCCGACCCTGACGAGAAACTGCTCGCACCAGCACAGTACAAATTTCACAGGCAGAACACGGGAGCAGACAGAACCTGATGGGAAAACATCAGCTCCACAAATGTCTCTCGTGCCCATTGACCCCCTTCCTGTTGCATGTGCCCAAGGTAAGTGGGACACAGCTGACGACCGTGGCTGGCAGCCCCTAGACTCCTAGTGGAGTCCAGGACCCTCAGCCCACGCGACTAACAAGCCATAGGCAAGTCTCACCATGGTCAAGGAGCTGTGACTCCTCCACGCCTCTCGCGCACCAAAGCCTAGCTCCAACCTGAAGAGCTCACAAACCCCTCATCTCTGAGGACTCTCCCTCTGGGAGCTCTGTGACCTCACCTGGTTACAGTCGCCAAGTTCTGATTGGAGTTTTCAGTGGCAGGGGTTGGAAGGAGAAGGCTGGAGGGGAGGCTACCTCCTGTAGGATCAAGTTCACTCTGTGACTATCTCATACTTAGCGTAATTCTGATTTCTTTGTTATGAGGATGGTGCGTACGTGGGGCTGGAGATATGGCTTGGTGATTAAAAGGATTTGCTACCCTTGCAGAAGGCCCAGATTCTGTTCCCAGCACCCAGATTGTGGCTCACCACCATCAGAACTCCAGTTCCAGGGGATCTGACACCCTCTTCTCATCACTGTGGGCACCAGGCACAGGGGTCATGCACAGATATACATGCAGGCAAAACACTCATACACACAAATAAATCTAAAAAACATTTAAGATGGTGCATATGCTTCATGGCGCACATGTATATAGCTAGGAGTAGAATTTCAGGCTAGGCAGATATCCAGCTTGGGAAGAGGATAGAAAATTATTTTCTAAATTTGTTTGAATTATTCATTCATTGGTAATGTATAAAAGATAGCCTCTTCAATGTGTATGAACTTTTTTATTTTATTTTATGGACATTGATGTTTTGCCATGGATGTCAGGTCCCCTGGAACAGTTACAGACAGTTGTGAGCTGCCACATGGGTGATGGGAATTGAACCCAGATCCTCTGGAAGAGCAGTCCAGAGGACCTCTTAACCGCTGAGCCTTTTCTCCAGCACCTGTGTATTAACTTTTAACAGTTTTAAAAAAAAAAAGTAATTGTATTAGTTACTTTACTTGCTCCTAGGACAGGAAGAGTTAATTCTGGCTCACAGTTTGGCGCAGTTCATCATGGCAGGGAAGCACAGCAGCAGGAGCCTGAGACTGATGTTCACTGACCTGCAGTCGGGAAGCAGAGTCATAAACACCCATGCCAGGCTCACTTTCTCCTTTCTATTCAACCCGAAACCTCAGCCCATAGAATGGTGCTGCCCGTATTTAGAGTGTGTGCTCCCAACTCAGTCAACCTAATATAGAAACTCCCTTCCAGATGTGCCCAGAGGTTTGTTTTCTATTCTAAATCCCATCAAGTTGATGACAAAATTAACCGTCACAATAATGAATCCCAGTTTGGGTCTAACTTTGAAGTTTAATATCGCTTCAAACTCTGGCTAAGGGCGTGTCTCCAGCTCGCTCCCCCTCTGGGCGGTTTGTTTTTTCTGATGGGATTGTGAGTGTTCTTTATGTTCCGGGAAGTGCCACTTTTCACAAGTACTGCCAACACTATGCTCAAGTTTATAGCTTTTTCGTTCTCTCTCTTGTTTTTAACTAAATCTCAATTGTTTCATTTTACCAATAAAGAATCAGGAGCCAGATGCTAGCTCAGAGAGGCAGAGAAAGCAGCACACTGACCTTCCTCCTCCGCCAATGTCCCAGAAAGAGCATTCTCCTACTCAAAACTCCTCAAACTGAATCTCCTCCCTTCTACTTCCTGTGTGTCTCTCTATTCATCCTCCTGACTCTCTCTTACTCTCTATGGTTTTTTCCTGTCAACTGGTTGCTTGCTCTGCCTCCTGACCTATGGTTGATTTTATTTAATCCTGTTTACAATAGTCAAGCAGAAAGCTCATATATTAGAGGTGTGTGCTAGGGCTGAGCCACACACAACTAGAAACAAGTTTTTGTAGTCAATAATTCAATCTTAGGATCCACAGTGTGATTAAATATTCTGGAACACTCTATGGCTTATTTTGATAAATAGAAGTATTTAGTTTTAATTTAATAATTTAATATTTTTATTATCTTCTGTGCCTTGTCCCTCTTTCTAGTATGATCACATAAAATAAATCCCTTCCCTGCTTTCACATTACTTGTTTAATGGGCTTATTGAGGATGAGCTGCGGAAGCCAGCTCATTGGAGCTGACCCTTGGTAACACTCTAGTGACACAGAAAACATTTTCTAGGTCTTTGAAGATCTTGAGGGTCTTGAGAGTGGTATTTTTCTCAAACATTTGACATTATATATTTTCTCCTGCCTCACCTTCCTCTCCTTCTAGGCAGCCTATTACAAGGTTGGTCAGTTATTTACCGTCCTTCGGACTCCTGAGGCGCTGCTATTTTTCCTTCAGTAATTTTTTTCTCTATTCTTTGGGTTAGAACATTTCTACAATCTGACTGCAAAATCACTGCCTCTACTATTATATGAGCAACACAGACAAAGGTAGCTGCCAGGACACTAAAAACGGAACACCACACCTCAGTGGCCCAAACCTCTGGAGAGGTAAGCACTGAGGCACATCTTCCTCCCAGAAGACCGGATGCCTCACTTCTCCCATTACTTTAAGCCATTTAACCATAGAATGCTGTACACGCCGTATTCCACGATGTATACTAATTGCCTCCTATCTCTTTCACTACCCCCCATACACGCCTGACCCTTACTGCCTTACAGGACCCAAGAATGGGACTGCCCTCCAAAAAACCAGGGAGGGCAGGCACTGGGTTAGATGTGTAGGCAGAGCGATGCAGAGGCACACATAAACTGGACACAGATCAGGAAAGATTGCCCAAGAGCTTATGCCCGCTATCGGAGCATCCTGTAAGCGACACACTCAGCTCTCTCCATTTTCCATAAGGGAAGAATTGCTTTTGCTCTGATACTGGAAACCAAATTTTTCTAGGACTTGGTTTTTAAGATTTACCTTAGTGTGTATGTGCGTGTATGTGTGTCCACACTTGAGTGTGCCACACGGGTAAGGTGCCTGCAGAGGCCAGAAGAGTGCACCATACTCCCTGGAGCTGCAGTTAAGGGACGTTGTGTGCGGTGGGGGCTGTGAATGGAGCGCTGGTCTCTGAAAGAGCAGGGAGCACTGGCAACTGCTGAGCTATCTCTCCCAGCCCCGCGGACTCCTAATGTGCCCATCTTTGACATATACAGTCTATTGTTTAGGAACTTTTTTTGAACTTTTTATTTCAGTTATTTCCAATTCTAAAATTTTACACTTTATTTTGTCCTATTTTAATTTCTTGTAATCAATGAGCTCAATCAAGCGCTTTGAACATATTTGCGTCAGTTTCCTTGAAGTCTTCGTCTGCTAAATTCATCACCTTGGCATCCTGAGGTCCACTCTCTGGGCCTCAGTAAAGGAAGATCCAAAGAACCCCTACCCTGTAGGTCTATGGGGTTAAATTGTCCATTCATGGATGGGGCCTGCCGAGTCCAACCACTCACCTTCATTATGACCAGCTTAGTCTCACTCGTGGTCCTCGAAGATGTCAACTTCACCCCTGCAGAAGGAGAGAGATGTGAGCAAGGGAAACCATGCGGTGCCAACAGCCTTTTAATGTACAGCTATTATTCATTATTTTTACTTTTATCGATTCTCTGTGGATTTCATATCATGCATTCCGATCCCACTTATCTCCTCACTCCCTTGATCTGCCCTCTGCCCTTGCAACCTCCCCACTGCCAAATTTAAAAGAAAAAAAAAACAAAAACAGAAGAAAAATCTTGTTGTGGAAGCTGTAGTGTGGCCCACTGAATCACACAGTTTACCCTTTAGTCCATCCATCTTTACTGGCTTGAGGCCTCTGGTTTTTGCTATGCCACTGATAATGGGTTCTCAATGGGACTCCTCTTGGATATCCTGTTGTTGTCCTGTGTCATGGAGAACCTGTAAAGATTTCAATCTTGTTGTTTTAACATAATAAATAAGTTTCGTAGGCTTAGGCTAGCTCATTTGTACAATGCTTGCCTAGCATGTTCAAAGTCCTGAATTCAGTCCCTATCAGTGAAAATGTAGCTTCCCTGAGCTTAGA
Organism: Ondatra zibethicus; assembly: GCA_004026605.1. Lineage (NCBI taxonomy): Eukaryota > Metazoa > Chordata > Mammalia > Rodentia > Cricetidae > Ondatra > Ondatra zibethicus. The sequence goes on from PVIU01022541.1 coordinate 17,619, forward strand.
TTCTAGGGAAAGGGGTATTGCATGTACCATGGGGCAGGAATGGGGTCTTTCATCTCTGCACTCGGGTACTTAGCATAATCAGGCTACAGTCAGTGCTCAGAAGAGGTGTGCAGGATGCATGAATGGACGGATAGAGGATAGATGGTGTCCTGGCTCATTCCTGTGACTTCCTGGATAGATAGAGGGTGAATGGCATCCTGGTTCATTTCTGTGACTTCCTGCTGCTGTGACAAAAGGCAACTGTGGCAAGAGAATGGTTTGTTTAGCTGCAGCATCAAATCATACCTGTTATTTCTGGGAAGATCACAGTCAAGAGCAAAGAGAAAATAAAGACTCCCCAATTTGCTTGCTCTCTCCTCCTTTATAGAAATTGTACATTAAAAAAAAAGTCACTGCTCTCCTGAGTGTGGTGGCACGCAACCTCAATCCCAGCACTCAGAAGGCTGGAACTCTGAGTTCAAAGCCAGCCTGATCTACATATCAAGTTCCAGCATAGCTACAACTACATAAAGAGACTCTGTCTCAAGAAGCAACAACAAAAACCATACATTCTTATGAGCTCCTGTTCTAGCCCCACCTATCTGTCCCCTGGATGTCTGTCCCCCTCCTCCATCAGACTTGGAGTGCTCCCATGGAATGAAGGTTTGAAAAGGATACAGGGCAAGACAATAGCCCTGTCCCTTATTTTTTCATTACTGGAGACTGAACCTAGAGCCTTGTAAATGGTCAGCCTGGAAGCTATACCCACAGTGCTCCCTTGCTAATGAAGACTGCCAACAGACATGATCATGAGGAATAGCTGCGAGAAGTCTCTAAAGCTACGTCCAGAGGAGCCCAGGCCAAAGCCCCCCGAGAGGCCACATGTGGCAAGAGATGCTGAGATGGGGTGCAGAGGAAATGCAACTGAAGACGTACCCAGACACCGCTGTCAGAGTTCCAAACCAGCTACCTGTGGTGGTGGCTCTAGGCCAGAAAGGATGGAGTCAGAGGAGGAGGAATGTGATCATCGCCTCCTGTTTATAACTCCAGATACAAGGGTCCTCTGCCTTCCTAGGTACAGTGACCATTTTGTCACTTACAGGCCTGGAGAATGTCGGCCATTTCCCCTTCCCCTGGAGTTTACCCCATTGAGATGTAGCTTTGGCTATCCTGCGCTCTGGCAGTTCTGACATCTTAGCAGGCTTCTTCCTTGGTTGAGGGCCTGAGTGTGTCCACCAGGGCCTGTGTGTGCTGCACTCTGTGAAGTGATCCAGTGGCAGGGGAAGCCACATTGGGCTGCGTCCTTTGGATTATTAACCACACTCAGAACCTTAACTTTTCAATTGGGCCACAGGGTGAGCTGCGGCCAAGAACAAATGATAGGCCATCCTTACCCTGTGTACCTTGGACGCTTTGAGACAAAGCACCTCTCAGGAGCCCCCCAGGCAGAACTCCGAGGATCAAGTTCTCAAGGTAACCTGGGACACTTGAACCCTGGCATGGCCCGACGGAATGTGTCAAACCCTACCAGAACATGGAGGTCCAACACGCAGCCAAAATTAGTCTTTCTCCTTGAGGACCCAAGGAGGGCTTGGTGACCCTGTATGAACAGAATTTCAAATACCTGTGTCTTTAAGGACCCCAAGCAGCCCACCTGCCTCCATCCTTCCTATGTGCTGTCAAGATTTCTTAACCCCACTACATGCCTCTCCCTCGATGTGCACAAAAGTCCACGACTACTCTCGAATTGGTTCTGTTACCTTGGGCTCCTTTCAGGAGGTCTTGTCTCACAAACTCATAGTCCATCCACCAGATCCTGAACTGAAAGGTGAAACTGAGGCTTCCCCAGGCCTGGAAGAACAGGTGAGGCTGATGGGAGTAGGGGCTGTTGTTTATGACCAGGGCAGGCACCTAGAGTGACCAGCAGGTGAAGGAGAAAGAAGAGCAGCTACAATGTATTGACAGCAAAGCTGTCTACCAGCTGTTATGCTGACCCTGCATGGACATCTGTTGTGGATTATTTTAACTAAGCAAAGAGGTGTTACATTTATTTAAGCTGTGGAATATTACTATAATTGTGTAAAGGTGTGTTAGTTTTGTTTATGCTGCATTTATTTAACAATGTAAGGATGTGTGTTCAATTATATAAAGATGTGTTGCATTTGTTTCCCCTTGCCTGCCTAAGGCAGCTGATTGGTTTAATAAAGAGCTGACTGGCCAATAGCTAGGCAGAGAAAGAATAGGCAGGGCTGGCAGACAGAGAGAATAAATAGGAGGAGAACTCTAGGCTGAGAGAAGACGAGAGAGAAGTAGGTAAGAAACCAGGCAGTAAGACACAAGAAGCAGTAAAAGTAAGATATACAGAAGAAAAGAGAAACAAAAAGCCCTGAGGCAAAAGGTAGATAAAGAGAAACAGGTTAATTTAAATGAAAAGATCTAGCCAGAAATGAGCCTAAGCTAGGTCGAGCATTCAAAACCAATAATCAGTCTCTGAGTCATGACTGGGGAGCTGGTTGGTGACCCAAAAGAACAAGCCTGGTAGAGACACCCCTCACTTAATCCTCATGGTGTCCTGGACAAGTTTGATTACGTTAGTGCCAGCAACTAGGGAAACTGAGTCTCAGATGAACTGTACAGTTTATCTCAGGTGGGAAGTGGTGGAGCTGAGGTGTATTCAATCATTTGATTCCATACTCGACAACTATGCCACAGAGAAAGAAGAAATGTATTTCTAAGGTAGGAGCATTGATGTTTGTGGTGATTTGAAAAATGGCCACCATAGGCCCATAGGGAGTGGTGTTATTAGGTGGTATAGCCTTGTTGGAGTAGATGTGGCTTTGTTGGAGGAAGTGAGTCACTGGGGTGGGTTTTGAGGTCTTTTATTAGAAGTTCAAGCCAGGCCTTGTGGTTTACAGTCACTTCCTGCTGCCTGCAAACCCAAATATAGAACTCTTAGCTACATCTTCAGCACCATGTCTGTCTGCATGCCGCCATGTTTCCTGCCACAATGATAGTGAACTAAACCTCTAAACTGTACACCAGCCCCAATTAAATGTTCTCTTTTATAAAAGTTGTTGTGGTGATGGTGTCTCTTCATGGCAATAAAACCCCAACTAAGACAATGTTCAAGATATTTCAAAATTATCAGAAATAGTATACACACACACAGAGGCATAGGCACACACACACATACACACCACACACACACAGGCACACACACACACACACACACACACACACACACACGTATTCTCTCTGCTCTGCTCTCTAATCTTGGTACTTTCTAACTCCTCATATTCTTTAGCTCCAACCAAAGAGCCATCTCTTCCAAGAACTTGCCCTGACCTGGCCCCAAACCCCAATGTGGGAGGCTCACCCAATGAAAAATTTATATGACTTGGGATTCCAAGGTCAGACCCCTACTACTTCCTATTCAGAACCTGTGTATGCCCACCCCGTCCCTTCAGCCTCCTCATTCATACTCTGAGCCTGGCTCCTGGTGGGCATGATGACCAAGACAAGAGAGCAACTCCACCCAAATGGAGAAATTGTGAAAGGCAAGGACACAATTTCCAGGGTTGAGACTGGGGAAGCCCTTGCCCTCCCCAGCACCAGTCACCACTCACCCTCTGGCGGAGATGCCCATCCTGGGTTGCATCTGATTCAGCCGGCTTCCTTCCCAAGTTCTAAGAATAACAGAGGGCCCTTAGAAGCATGCTTTCCTAAGGCTGGATAAGAATGAGTATGAACATTTGAGGGAACCACAGTGGCCTATGTGTCAAACTAACCCTTTCAGGTTGTATACTTAGCAGTCTCAGCTCAGCCTGCAGTTCTCCCAGTTTGTGCTGACTGACTGTGTTAGCACCAACGGTCTACTCAAAACCCAGAAAGGCCCCAAGCCAGAACTATGAGAGCCCTACCACACATCTGATTTAAACACTCCTACTTCAGAGGAAGTCTGCCTCCTTTGGTGAGGAAGGACTACTCAACACTATTGTTCCCAAAAGAAAATTGAAATGTGGGCTCACTGGAGGATCAGGTTACCAGCATGCACAAAGTCTTAGTTTTTATCCCCAACAAACTGAAAAAGAAAAAGGAATAAAAATATAGAATCTTGAATCAGATATGGTAGCACAAACTTTCAGGAGGATAGAGTGTTCAAAGCCACCCTGAGCTACAGATAAAACCTCGTCAAAAAGAAAAAGAATCTTACATCCAAGACACTAGAATTGGGGGACTATCTCATGCACAGAAACATGGTTGGGCTAAACTGATATGAAACCATCCTAGGCTGGACCAAAACAACCCAGCCCAAGAGAGTATGTAAAAAAGACAGCAATAGTGGCAATAGGACACTCCTTGGAAATGAGATGCCGGGCTGCCGGTGATGATCTTGGAGTTCCCAGATTTAATTACTGCATACACAATAATAGCACAGCTTTAAAACAAAGGAAGCGAGTGACATGCATGCTTCTCTTTAAAGCCGGCTGCTGAGTACACACTCCGGTTTCCGCTGCTAATAATGGGACACATAATTAACCTCCTTTGTCATGGTTCTGGCCGCCTAGAGTCAGTGTCCTTGACCATCAGTGAACTGAGGGGAGTCTAGAGCAGCCCAAATCCTGCCTCCAAGAACTCAGCTTCACTCACCCTCCAGGCACACAGGCACATGCCCTGTAGAGACAGCCTGGAGCAGCCCTGGACTCTCAGATTCCAAGGCTGCTCCTCGGAGCCTTCCACAGAAGTCCTATACCACTATGGGCTCATCTTCCTGAGCAGGTGAATGGGAACAATCTCTGAAGAAAGCCTGAGGAGGCAGGAGAAATCAGCTGTTAAAATTGAGCATGGTGGCTAACACCTGCCATTCCAGCATTTGGGAGGTAGAGGCAGGAGAATTAAGAGTTCAAGGCTAGTGGTAGCTACACAGAGATTTGGGGCCAGTCAGGACTACACGAAACCCTGTCTCCAAAAACAATGAAAACCCATCTACAGTGAGCTAGGCAGGTTGTTGGCAAACCCATCAGTATTGCTGGCTTCCCTCTCCAAGCTGCATGGAGAAGGGTACGAAGGGCAAGAGGAGGCAGGAGCTGAGCTGTGAGAGGGAGAAGAGAAAGTGTCTACCCAAAGGGACATAGGAGAAATAACAAATTAATAATAGTGGAACAAATAGATAAACAACAAACATTGCTGGAGCTCTTAGTAGGTGCTAGGTCTCGCCCTGGAGGCTTTCGGGTCCATTATCCCATTAGCTCCTCCCAGCAGCTCTCCGGCGGATATTATAATTATTATCCCTTTATCCCTACTCCCCACAGGACATCTAAGGCTCAGGAAGATTATTCACCTGCCCAAAGTTGTGACATGAACTTGCGCATAACTTCAAAGGCCTTGTCCCTCATCACACGTGCGCGCATGACCCCCCCACACACACACACACACACTGAACTCAAAGGTCACTAGACACCCAAAGCCAGGATTTCCTAGTCTTCATGATGAGACCAGCTGGGGTGTGAGCCAGCCTGGGATGGACAAGGTGACACAGCGAGTCCCAGCAGCAGGGCAGGAGAGTCCCGCCCGATGCCTAGAGTGCCAGGCCCCGGAGCTGACCAGGCGCTTCGTGGCACCATAAAGCCCAGGCGGGCGGGAGAAGAACGCTGTTTTATGGGGGCAGCCTGGCAGCCCCGGCTGCTTTGATTCTGACCTGCAAGCTCGTAAACGCCGGGGCGGAGGGCGCGCTGCCTTCTGCACGATATAAGGCTCAGCACCGGCCTTGGAGTCCAGATTGGCCCTGTATCACCTGCACATCATGTCCTGCTTCTCCTCCCGCCTCGGAGCCTTCAGCTGTGCCTCAGCCTGCGGGCCCAGGCCTGGCCGCTGCTGCATCTCCGCAGCTCCCTACAGGGGTATCTCTTGCTACCGTGGACTCTCAGGAGGCTTTGGCAGCCGCAGCGTCTGCGGGACCTTCCGCTCCGGCTCATGTGGACGCAGCTTCGGATACCGCTCTGGAGGTGTCTGCGGGCCCACACCCCCCTGCATCACCAGCGTCTCTGTCAATGAGAGCCTGCTCACGCCTCTCAACCTGGAGATCGACCCCAATGCTCAGTGCGTGAAGCATGAGGAGAAGGAACAGATCAAGTGCCTCAACAGCAAGTTCGCAGCCTTCATCGACAAGGTGGGTGTCCTGGACCAGGCTCTTTTTGAAGCCTAAGGACCAATTAAATGGTTTTAGAAGCTCAGGCAGAATGGAAGCTTTTAGTTAACTTTAGCCGATGAGCTAAATCATGCCTCTTCAAGCTGTAGCCAGCCTTAGAACAGAGGGCAATTGAAGACTGATGCCTTTATACCCAGAAGAGAAAATGGCAGTGACAACATTGTCCAACCACAGAGAGTCAGATTAGGACCCAGTCCCGTATTGTCCTGTTCCACAGGCCCCTGAATTAGAGGGCCCAAGGCTCACAGCCGCAGGTCAGTCCAGTCAGGCCACACCCTGGAAAAGTGGTAAGAGACAAGCAGTATGGATCCTGGGCCCAAGAATCTGTGGCCTTTGCCCAACACCTACTTCCTCCTCTGGCTCTGGGTGACATGGAACAGTGTCCTCCTTGCTTCACCTCAGAGCCTCCCACCGGTGGCAGTGTGTGAGTTGGCCATGACTTGAAATGGAAGGTAGAACTAAGACAGGATCCTATCAGCTAAGACCACCAAAATCATCCCACACAGTATGGAGGACCCTAGACACCGTTTCTGGAAACTCCAGCCCAAGGCTCCTCAGCTGTACTCTTTGGTAGAGGTACACAGGGGCCAGGCGTGGCTGTAAGAGGCAGACCAGTCCTGCAGCCAACAGGCAGCTCAGGGTTTAGAGACCTGTGAGTTCAGGTTCACTGGGGACTGCAGGCCTCTTATGTGACAAGAGCCCCAAACACCCACCCCTGCCTCTCTGATACCCCCTCCCCGTGCCCAGGATGCCCCACCCACCTCATCCATTCTCACTTATTCACCAAGCTCCCTGGCCACCAAGAACATCACATAAGCCACAATCTGTCCTGAGGAAGATGGTAGTGAACGGCTCCCTTCCCTCCCCTCCACTGCCCTGTGTTCTTTCCTCTGGGGAGCTTTGCCGATCGCCTCTACCTTACCTGCAGTCTTTCAGTTACCCAGCACAGCTCCCTGCCTCAGTTTCCCCATCTGGGCCCACCCGAATAGACATTCATTTACCCATCCATTGCACACCTCTTCAATGAGTTTTATCAGGAGACAAAGGCAGGTTGGCTCCCTTCCACGGACATTCTCCCTCTCCCGTGGCAGGTGCGCTTCCTGGAGCAGCAGAACAAGCTGCTGGAGACCAAGTGGCAGTTCTACCAGAACCGCAAGTGCTGTGAGAGCAACTTGGAGCCGCTGTTCGAGGGCTACATTGAGACCCTGAGGAGGGAGGCTGAGTGTGTGGAGGCTGACAGCGGGAGACTGGCTGCTGAGCTCAACCACGCTCAGGAGGCCATGGAGGGCTACAAGAAGAGGTGAGTACGGTGGGGATGAGGGTTCACAGAGACAGAGTGAATTTAAGTCAAAGACAAATGGCTTTAGATTGGACTTTAAAGGGGTCCTCCCTTGAGAGGCTCCTGCTGCTGGAGCAGCGGCTCTCCCCTTCCTATGGCTGTGGCCCTTGGGCTCTGCTGACTCCAACCATAACACTATTTTCATTGCTACTTCATAACTGTCATTTTGCTACTGCTATGAATCATAATGTAAGCATCTGATATGTGACCGGCAGGGAATCATGACCCACATATTGAGAACCACTGCTCTAAAGAGCGCTTTCTTTTAGCCTGGGAGTTTAGAGATTGCAGAGGGGGCTAGGACTAAGACAACTCAGGAGTAAAGAGCACTGGCTGCTCTTTCAGAGGATCAGGGTTCAACTCCTAGCACCCACATGGCAGCTCACAACCATCTGTAACTCTAACCCCAGGAGGCCCAGCACCTTCTTCTGGCCTCCACTAGCATTCCATGCATGAGTACACAGACATGCATGCAGGCAAAACATCCATACACATAGAAGAAAAATAAACAAAATCTCAAAAAGCTTTTTTAAATGAAGATTGTAGATCCTAAGATACTCATTTTTACTTATTTCTTTTCTTAATTCACAAAGGCTTGTTGAGCACCCCTGTGTTCTAGGTGGTGCTGGAGCAGGCCCTGGATGGGGACTGGGCAAAGGGTGGCTCCAGAGCCAGGCAGACTTCTTGTTCTCAGAGAGCCACAGTCCAGACACAGAGAGGAGGCCTTTGAAAGGCATAAGGTCCCTACTTGACCCACATCAGCCAGGAGAACGTAGGAGCACAGGAACTGTCATGGTCCCCTCCAAAGTGTAAGGTCCTGGAGTATGTCCATTGGCCTTTATTTTCTTTTACCCCTCCTCAAATCTGTGCCTTGTGCCCTCTGTCCCCAGGTATGAAGAAGAAGTGGCACTCAGGGCCACTGCTGAGAATGAATTTGTGGCCCTGAAGAAGGTGAGTGACTCAGTCATCCTTCAGTCTGAGCTGATGCGTAACACCTTTGCTGGGCCCTGGAGGCCGGTGCTTCCCAGAGTCACAAAGACTAACCCCTGCGTAGCCCTGGGCCTCAGTGCCCCATGCCAGTCTCACCTGGGGCACTGTTATTTCATGCTCATTTGTCTAGGCTTCTAATGTCCCTTGGGGCTGGGGCTGTCAATGGAGTGGGCACTTGAGAGAGCCCCAGTTGCCAGGGCACCCTGGACAGCCACAGTGGGAACACATGGCGATGCGGACGCCTAGTGTTGCTTCCTTACTAAACATGGGCTCACCTCCTGACCACCTGGATGAGGGAACTTCTGTAAAAACCTGAGGCCCAGATGCAGAGGGTCAGGCTAGGCTGCCCTGGGTCCTCAGTTCTGTCATAGGCCTGGTTCTTCTCTAAGATCCAGAACATAGCTGCAGGGCCCAGTCAAAAATGACTCATTCTACACTTCCACACTAGACCCCAGGTTTGGTGACAAAGCCAGCTGTAGGTATAGAGGACCCATTCCAGCGGCAACTAGCAGGCTGTGCCTGGGATCCTCAAGTCCCCTTCCCTTCCCACCTCACCAATGACATAAAAGGTATTGCTCACTCCATGGCACCGGGCCCTGGGATGACCATCAGCGGAGGGCCTCCCGAGGGGTGCTCAGCCTAATAACTGGGGAGGAGAGAGGCACTCTAGTGAGCTCCCCGTGGACTCCTGCTTTGTCTTCCCTTTAGGACGTGGACTGTGCCTACCTCCGTAAGTCGGACCTGGAGGCCAATGCAGAAGCTCTGACACAGGAGATCGACTTCCTGCGGCGACTGTATGAGGAGGTGAGGGGACACAGGCCAGTGGGGCAGGAGGAGCCTGCAACACTTTGGGATGGACTTGCGACCACTTTGATCTCTAAGCCTCCCAGCAGAGTCAGGGGACAAAATACTGTAGAGAGCTGAGACAGATCTCAAAGTGAAGGATTGTAGCTTGCATCTCATTGCACACCCATGCAAGCTAGATTCCCTGGTTACTGTAACCACGGTGATCACAGCTGGTAAACCACGGTCTTGGGCAAAAGCACCAAGCTGAGGTTACAGACATCAATTCTGTCTCCTCCTCCTGGGCCTGTGGTATGATGTGAAGAGCCCGGGCCCGGGGGGACACTGGGACATGACAGTGGCCACCAGACTGACACAATTGGAGAAGCAGGGGAGGAGAGAGACTGGGAGAAGGTAGGAAGCCAAGAGTAGGGGTGTGAACTAAAAGGAGCTTTCCTCCCCCTCCTCCCGCAGGAGATCCGAATCCTCCACGCCCACATCTCAGACACCTCTGTCATCGTCAAGATGGACAACAGCCGGGACCTGAACATGGACTGCATCGTGGCTGAGATCAAGGCTCAGTATGATGACATTGCCACCCGCAGCCGGGCAGAGGCTGAGTCCTGGTACCGCACCAAGGTGAGTGATCGGGACACTTGTCCCTTAGACATGGTAATAGAAAGGATATGAGGTGTCCACTAGAAAGGGTCCTTTATCTAAACATTCTGCCTCCTAAAGAACAGAAAAGAGCCCATAGTAGGGTGAGGCTTGCTGCCTGGCTCTACGGGCTGAGCACTCAACAACCTTACCCTCACTGGCAGTGTGCTCAGCGGGTGGATGTCCCACCCTGAACTTCATGACATGTCCAATTCTTCCCAGTGTGAGGAGATGAAGGCCACAGTGATCCGGCACGGGGAGACCCTGCGCCGCACCAGAGAGGAGATCAACGAGCTGAACCGCATCATCCAGAGGCTGACGGCTGAGATTGAGAACGCCAAGTGTCAGGTAAAAAGCCCAACCCCCACCACATCGCCCAGCATGAGGAGAAAGTGGAGTCAGCTAGCAGGAGGCAGGTTCATCCTTGCCAATGGGTGGGTTTCAAAGACAACACTAATCTCAGCAGTTTTCTGAAAAATGCTTTTATGCCTATCGAATGGGGACGATGCCCCATGCAGAGATGCAGGGACTTTCCTGGTCCCCAGGCTAGAATGAGGCTGAGAGAATGCCAATGGTTTGTAAGGTACTGGGAAGTGGATTCTGAAACCTATCCTGGCACCCACAAGTCAAAGGTTTGGGGTAAGCAGTTTAACATCCAGCCCATTGTTCTAGGTCAGCAGTCACACACTCAGGCAAACAGAGGCTGGGATTATGAGCAACAGGCTAGTCCCAGGCACAAGAGTGTAGCCAATTAAAAAACACAAAGACCAGAACTGAGCAGACCCAATAAGAATAGGCAATGAGGGTATGCAGGGCTAGCATGGTGAGGCCTCTTCACTTTTCCAAAAGAAGCCAGACTCTGCACCAGTAGGCTAATGTCCAAAATTAAGGACATGGCACTTAGAATAGGAACTTTCAGCAGTGAATGCTGGGACCTGGCCCTTGAATATAGAACAGGGAACTTTAACAACCTTTCCTGCGTCCCAGAACACCAAGCTGGAGGCCGCAGTGACCCAGTCTGAGCAGCAGGGAGAGGCCGCCCTCACTGATGCCCGCTGCAAGCTGGCTGAGCTGGAGGCTGCCCTACAGAAGGCCAAGCAGGACATGGCCTGCCTGCTCAAGGAGTACCAGGAGGTGATGAACTCCAAGCTGGGCCTGGACATCGAGATCGCCACCTACAGGCGCCTGCTGGAGGGCGAGGAACACAGGTGAGCTGAGAAGAACCATGTGGGGGTTCATTTGAGGTCAAAATGTCTTGAAAAAACAAGCTGGCTAGGGCCTGTCAGCCCTTGCATGGAAGAGGCAGAGACCCTGGGCCTCCTGGCTAACAGTCTCGGGCACAAGTGTGACATATAGCTCTGACCACACGACTCCGGGCCAGGCTTCAGTAATAATGGTTTCCTATCACGTATCCTATGCTCTATGTCAAGCACCCATTTATAAGCCTCCATCCTGTCAGGTAAGTACCATTTTTCCT